>JAVJIF010023403.1:0-13228 GCA_038442645.1 Agave tequilana
AATAAATCATAAAGATACCTATGAAGTGTCTCGATGCGGAATCTCCTATGTGACTCCAAGGCACTCTCGATACTACGGTACGCGGATCTCCAATCTGGGCACGCAAACCCAGGGTCGTCAGAAAGCGACCTAATGAGTGGTAAAATGAAGGAGACAGTAATATACATAATAGTAATACAAGCACGATAATAATATATAATACATAATGTGGGACTAGTGATACCATATAATAAGGATATAATAAGCAGTAGAGATATATAAACATGTCCCCTTTTAATACCATCACTACCTAGCCGGTCATCATCGGATCAAGTCTATAATCGTATCCAGTTGTTATAACATAATAAATAAGATTGTCTAGTGGTGAAGTAATAGACATGAACATGGTAGTGGTGACGTGATAGAGGTGAACATGCAGATGGGCATATGTCTGCAACAATAAATATTGCAATGCAGAACATGCATAGTATGCCACTACATACAGTATAACACGTACCCGGTAATGTAACAAAGTATACATGTGCATGAGTAGTAGGTCACTACAGAAGTGTAACAGGAAACAGGTACAGTATCAATGTATACATGTAACATGATAGCAGGTACAAGATCAGGAACAGTAACAAGTACAACTAAACATGGATCAGGCAGGTCATGTCATTTATACAATAGCAGCAATCAGTACCACATGGTATTTTAATCAGTCTCTTCCAGTGTCCCCATACCACTGGCAGTTCATACTGGAGCCCGCACTCCAGTCGAACCCATCCGAACATGGCCTACGGGTACCATTATCCAAACGAGAGAGTGATCAAATAACAAGTGTTCCCGACATCACTATTGTGTATACTGTTTTATTATGTTAATTGGAACTCATGGTCGATGATTTCTTATCGGGTGGGTGTATCCCGTACATACCCGGACAACGGCCTTATCAGATCCCTGGCTGCTGAGACCAGGCCCAGCCCGCTAGAGCTGTAACATGTAACATGAGTAACAGATGGTAGCCAGCACTACCCGTCCCCTGCAGTGGGACAAACAATGGATCCAGACATCCACCCGATATGATCTAATCAACCGTTAAGTCTCCCCATACCCCAGTTAACTTTATGATTCTATTATATCAAGTATACAATGTAACAAGAATAACTACTGTACATGATACGGGTAAATGATAACTGGACCTGAGCTCTGTTGATAGCGTAGAACAATATCACGGGAATCAGGAACAATATAACATGAACAAGATAACATGAACAATATACCGGGAAACGGGAACAATAGATGTGGGATTCCCACATATCGCATATCAACAGCTCGCATGTCCAGTAACAGGAATATCCATATCAGTAACAGGTAACAATCATATAACAGGAAACGGTAACATGGAACATGGATGCACGTGCAACAGAGATATGAAAATATGACATGCAGATGTAACAGTGATATGTAAACATGACATGCACGTGTAGCATTAATATGTAAACATGACATGCACGTGTAACCGTGATAGGTAAACATGACATGCACATGTAACTGTGATATGTAAACATGACATGCACGTGTACAGTAATATGTAACATGACATGCACGTGTACCAGTGATATGTAAACATGACATAATTGTGCACCGAATCCATGTAATGATGATCACAATCATATGACATGCGGTAGGCCGTGCATTGGTCCAGTCGTGTATCAGTGGAGCATATATGTGTAGCCATAATCCGTGTAATACCCTCGTGATAGTACATGTAATAACAGTGTCTGTGTATCCGTGAATGACAATATACATGTTACTGTGTGGAATCAATATCTGGTTGTACTGGGTATATATAGTATTCAGTGTGCTTAGTATGTTCGGGTAATAATTACGGATACATATAGTCATGGTGTCTAATGTGAGGCGGTTACCGGTGATCATATCTAATCGAGTATCAGCTATCCCTAGTTGTAATGTCGGTCACCATCTTATGATATTAATTATGTGTAACGAATCGTTATACTAATCTTTTATTAAGTACCATTTATTAACCGGTAGTTATAGTTGTTATAGTGAGTAACCAGTCAACACGACGAGTATGTTAGGCAACCAATCAAGATTACTAAACATAATAAAATATAATTTATAAAAGGAAAACACTCACAAACTGGCCACAGGACTGAAGTTCTCGCTGTCCTGATTTCAACGAGACCAAGAACGCGCGATTCTGACGTCAACTGACCAAGTTATCGTCCGACGCACGACTCAGGGTCTATTTTGTAACATCAGAAAGTGCACAGGGGTTACCAGAGATTTTGCAGGGTTATAAACGCAATAGTATTAATTTACAAGGGGCTGTAAGGTAATTTACCTGTAATAAAAACTGGGTTGCGGGTTTGTGGGTCGCGGATCGGTTAAGCAACCAAACCCGTTTTGGGTTTGGTTTCTCCTTTCACAGCGCAGGCGTGCGCTGTGGCCCGTGACAGCAATAGCAGCACGGGGCTGCTGTTGGCCGCGGTAGCAGGTGGCCGCGGCGGTGCTCCGGCGGCGCGCGCGCGGCTCCGGCGAAGGCCGGAGTTCAGGTAGTGCTTCCGGCTGCGCGGCGCGGCTTCGGCGAAGGCCGGAACTCCGGTGGTTTTAACTCCGGAAGGAGGCGACGGCGGAGGCTTTTTGTGGTGCCGGAATTGTGCGGGTAGCTCCGGTGACGGCGCGATGGCCGGAGGTCGATGGAGTAGTTAGTGGTGGAGTTGGGTGGCCGGAGATGGTGATGGGCGGCGTTGGGTGCCGCTGGCGGGTGCTGCAGGTGGGTGAGAGAGAGAGAGAGAGATAATCAAAATTGTGCTCGTTTTGGGTTAAAAGGAATGGGTTTATATAATATGTAAAGAGGTTTAAAAAATATCCTGATGTCGGTTAAGTAGAAGGTTGTAGAAAATTAGAGAAGGGATTAATAAAAATCCTAATGTCGGTTTAAGAAGTTCTCTGGAAAATTCTGGTGATCCAACAGTACGCATGAAGTGTGATTAAAATGGAATTAATGGTAAGATATATTATTTGATATTTAAATAATAGGGTCCGAATTTGACTAATGTCGAACAGTCCCCAAAAATTAGAAAAAATAGGGAATATTAATCAAAGACATAAGAAAAATCGGATTGTAAAAATTTACACTGGTTTGTCAATTAAAAATCCCGAAAGGATCCGTGAGATCGGTGACACCCCATTCGGCCCGATTTTGGACTAAAATTCCCAAAAATACCCAAACGTAGCAAATGTGATTCTAAGACATACGGTGAAAGAGGATTCTCAAAATCTAACTCCGTTTGTGAAATAAAAATCATAGAGCCGATCAGCGGTGTCGGTCGACACCGACTCCGGAGATTTTCCAAAATAATTCAGAAAAATTCCAAAAAATCTGAAAAATCTACAATGTTATAAAATGATTTTTGAAACTAAAATCGGCTCAATCCGACTATTACGGAGGTCAAAATCAATTTTATACGTCGTATCGTGTACCGATACTGTGATACGTACACCGGGGATCAGGGTGTTACATTTCTCCCCACCTTACAAAAAATTGCGTCCTCGCAATTTCCATTCAGGTGTGAGAAACATATTCCCAACCCCAAAGCCTAAAGGTTACGGGTCCACGACATTTCCGTTGCGCACTCTGATATCTATAAGGTACTCGGGACGGCGAAGTAACCTAACACGAATGGATTGGATGCAAGAAGATGCAAAGAAAGCGAGGTGAAAATTGGATATTCTGGAGGACAACTGGAAAGAAATCAGAGAACAGAGTCAAGGGAGAATTTTCAAGGTCATGGTATTCTTGTACTCGTTGCTGGAATCCCCAAATTCAGATACAGATCAGTGAATCTAAACCTGATTGTACTGTTGGTAAGAGCCCAAGCATTGACCTAGGTGGTTACCCACACCAGGTGTGAACCTAAGCTCTGATACCACGATGTAACGCCCCGATCCTAAAGATACGGAGACGTTATGACGACGTACATACGCGAGGTGAAAACAACCTCACGCGTACGTTAAGCCTCAGTACAGGAAATCAGCTCATAATTATAGGGGTCCCAGTCGGAAATAAGTACAAGAATACCTATAGAGAAAGGTGAGCGATCATAACAGATGGAAACATAGAGAAAAATAAGATAACAATAATAAATCATAAAGATACCTATGAAGTGTCTCGATGAGGAATCTCCTATGTGACTCCAAGGCACTCTCGGATACTACGGTACGCGGATCTCCAATCTGGGCACGCAAACCCAGGGTCGTCAGAAAGCGACCTAATGAGTGGTAAAATGAAGGAGACAGTAATATACATAATAGTAATACAAGCACGATAATAATATATAATACATAATGTGGGACTAGTGATACCATATAATAATGATATAATAAGCAGTAGAGATATATAAACATGTCCCCTTTTAATACCATCACTACCTAGCCGGTCATCATCGGGTCAAGTCTATAATCGTATCCAGTTGTTATAACATAATAAATAAGATTGTCTAGTGGTGACGTAATAGACATGAACATGGTAGTGGTGACGTGATAGAGGTGAACATGCAGATGGGCATATGTCTGCAACAATAAAATATATGCAATGCAGAACATGCATAGTATGCCACTACATACAGTATAACACGTACCCGGTAATGTAACAAAGTATACATGTGCATGAGTAGTAGGTCACTACAGAAAGTGTAACAGGAAACAGGTACAGTATCAATGTATACATGTAACATGATAGCAGGTAGATGATCAGGAACAGTAACAAGTACAACTAAACATGGATCAGGAAGGTCATGTCATTTATACAATAGCAGCAATCAGTACCTCCTGGTATTTTAATCAGTCTCTTCCAGTGTCCCATACCACTGGCAGTTCATACTGGAGCCCGCACTCCAGTCGAACCCATCCGGACATGGCCTACGGGTACCATTATCCAAACGAGAGAGTGATCAAATAACAAGTGTTCCCGACATCACTATTGTGTATACTGTTTTATTATGTTAATTGGAAACTCATGGTCGAGGAGTTCTTATCGGGTGGGTGTATCCCATACATACCCAGGGACAACGGCCTTATCAGATCCCTGCTGCTGAGACTAGGGCCAGCCCGCTAGAGCTGTAACATGTAACATGAGTAACAGATGGTAGCCAGCACTACCCGTCCCCTGCAGTGGGACAAACAATGGATTCAGACATCCACCCGATATGATCTAATCAACCGTTAAGTCTCCCTACCCCAGTTAACTTTATGATCTGTTATATCAAGTGTACAATGTAACAAGAATAACTACTGTACATGATACGGGTAACATGATAACTGGACCTGAGCTCTGTTGATAGCGTAGAACAATATCATGGGAATCAGGAACAATATAACATGAACAAGATAACATGAACAATTACCGGGAAACGGGAACAATAGATGTGGGATTCCCACATATCGCATATCAACAGCTCGCATGTCCAGTAACAGTATCCAATCATATAACAGGAATACGGTAACATGGAACATGGATGCACGTGCAACAGAGATATGAAAATATGACATGCAGATGTAACAGTGATATGTAAACATTACATGCACGTGTAGCAGTAATATGTAAACATGACATGCACGTGTAACCGTGATAGGTAAACATGACATGCACATGTAACTGTGATATGTAAACATGACATGCACGTGTAACAGTAATATGTAAACATGACATGCACGTGTACCAGTGATTTGTAAACATGACATAATTGTGCACCGGAATCCATGTAATGATGATCACAATCATATGACATGCGGTAGGTCGTGCATTGGTCTAGCCGTGTATCAGTGGAGCATATATGTGTAGCCATAATCCGTGTAATACCCTCGTGATAGTACATGTAATAACAGTGTCTGTGTATCCGTGAATGACAAATATCATGTACTGTGTGGAATCAATATCTGGTTGTACTGGGTATATATAGTATTCAGTGTGCTTAGTATGTTCGGGTAATAATTACGGATACATATAGTCATGGTGTCTAATGTGAGGCGGTTACCGGTGATCATATCTAATCGAGTATCAGCTATCCCTAGTTGTAATGTCGGTCACCATCTTATGATATTAATTATGTGTAACGAATCGTTATACTAATCTTTTATTAAGTACCATTTATTAACCGGTAGTTATAGTTGTTATAGTGAGTAACCAGTCAACACGACGAGTATGTTAAGGCAACCAATCAAGATTACTAAACATAATAAAATATAATTTATAAAAGGAAAACACTCACAAACTGACCATAGGACTGAAGTTCTCGCTGTCCTGATTTCAACGAGAACGCGCGATTCTGACGTCAACTGACCAAGTTATCGTCCGACGCACGCCTCAGGGTCTATTTTGTAACATCAGAAAGTGCACAGGGGGTTACCAGAGATTTTGCAGGGTTATAAACGCAATAGTATTAATTTACAATGGGTTGTAAGGTAATTTACCTGTTATAAAAACCGGGTTGCGGGTTTGTGGGTCGCGGATCGGTTAAGCAACCAAACCCGTTTTGGGTTTGGTTTCTCCTTTCACAGCGCAGGCGTGCGCTGTGGCCCGTGACAGCAACAACAGCACGGGGCTGCTGTTGGCCGCGGTAGCAGGTGGCCGCGGCGGTGCTCCGGCGGCGCGCGCGCGGCTCCGGCGAAGGCCGGAGTTCAGGTAGTGCTTCCGGCTGCGCGCGCGGCTTCGGCGAAGGCCGGAACTCCGGTGGTTTTAACTCCGGAAGGAGGCGACGGCGGAGGCTTTTGGTGGTGCCGGAATTGTGCGGGTGGCTCAGGTGACGGCGCGATGGCCGGAGGTCGATGGAGTAGGTGGTGGTGGAGTTGGGTGGCCGGAGGTGGTGATGGGCGCGTTGGGTGCCGCTGGCGGGTGCTGCAGGTGGGTGAGAGAGAGAGAGAGATAATCAAAACTGTGCTCGTTTTGGGTTAAAAGGAATGGGTTTATATAATATGTAAAGAGGTTTAAAAAATATCCTGATGTCGGTTAAGTAGAAGGTTGTAAAAAATTAGAGAAGGGATTAATAAAAATCCTAATGTCGGTTTAAGAAGTTCTCTGGAAAATTCTGGTGATGCAACAGTACACATGAAGTGTGATTAAAATGGAATTAATGGTAAGATATATTATTTGATATTTAAATAATAGGGTCCGAATTTGACTAATGTCGAACAGTCCCCAAAAATTAGGAAAAATAGGGAATATTAATCTAAGACGTAAGGAAAAATCGGATTGTAAAAATTTACACTGGTTTGTCAATTAAAAATCCCAAAGGATCCGTGAGATCGGGTGACACCCATTCGGCCCGATTTTGGACTAATTCTGAAAAATTTCCAAAAATACCCAAACGTAGCAAATGTGATTCTAAGATATACAGTGAAAGCGGATTCTCAAAATCTAACTCCGTTTGTGAAATAAAAATCGTAGAGCCGATTAGCGGTGTCGGTCGACACCGACTCCGGAGATTTTCCAAAATAATTCAGAAAAATTCCAGAAAATCCTGAAAATCTACAATATTATAAAATGATTTTTGAAACTAAAATCGGCTCAATCTGACTATTACGGAGGTCAAAATCAATTTTATACGTCGTATCGTGTACCGATACTGTGATACGTACACCGGGGATCAGGGTGTTACACTATGCAATACCATTCACGACCCTTGAAAATCATATTTTCCTCCCATTTGGTTCCTATTCGGCTATTATAAAGCCTAGTCAGGCCAATCGGGGCAGAAAGTTTGATTTTGAAAAAACTTTCCAATTAAGACTAGAAACTAGTTTAATCGTAGTAATTATGCAAAAAAACTATGTATTAATACTCTTAGCTCTTGAAAACTTTATTTTCTCCTCGTTTGGGCGGCTATTATAAGGACAGGTTCAGACCAATTGGGGCTGAAACAACTTTTGATCGAACTTACTAGAGAAAAGGTTAATTAGTATTAATTGTACATAGAAACTAAGTAATACCATTGACGGCCCTTAAAAACCATGTTTTCCTCCCGTTTGGTCCCATTCGGCTCTTATAAGGCCTAGTTCAGGCCAATCGGTGTTGAAAGTTTGATTATTAGTCAAACTTTCAAATAAAAATTAGAAACAAGTTAATTAGTAGTAATTATATATAAAAACACTGTCATACTACTATGGGCTCTTGAAAATCACGTTTTCTCCTCGTTTGGGCCCTAATCGGCTCTTATAAGGCCTAATTCAGGCCAATTGGGGTTGAAAGTTTAATTTTACTAAACTTCCCAATTAAGACTGGAAACTAGTTTAATTAGTAATAATTATATATGAAACTATGTCATACTACTCCCGGCACTTAAAAACCTCATTTTCTTCCCGTTTGGACCCTAATTGGCTCTTATAAGGCCTAATTCAGGTTAACAGGGTTGAAAGTTGACTTTTAGTAAAACTTTCCAATTAAGACTAAAAATTAGTTTAATTAATAGTAATTATATATAAAAACTATGTATAACTACTCTTGGCTCTTGAAAACCTCGTTTGAGCCCTAATGGCTCTTATGAGGACTAGTTCAGGCCAATCAGGAATGAAAGTTTGACTTGTGATCAAAATTCCTAATTAACATAAGAAATAAGGTTAATTAGTATTAATTGTGCATAGAAACTCTATAATCCACTCTCAGCACTTGAAAACCATGTTTTTCTCCCGTTTAGCCCCATTCAGATCTATAAGGCCTAGTTCAGGCCAATAAGAACCGAAACTTTAGGTTTTGGTCAAACTTTCATATTAAGATTAGAAAATAGTTTAATTAGTGGTAATTGCACATAAAAACTATGTAATACTACTCTCGCTCTTGAAAACCTCATTTTTTCCCGTTTGGGCCTTAATCAGCTCTCATATTCCCTAATTCAGGCCAATCGGGGCTGAAAGTTTGACTCTAGGTCAAACTTTTCAATTAACACTAGAAACAAAGTTAATTAGTAGTAATTATACATAGAAAATATATAATACCATTCACGTCCCTTGTAAACCTTTTTTTCCTCCAGTTTGGTCCTCATTCGTCTCTTATAAGGCCTAGTTCAGGCCAATCAGGGCTGAAATTTGATTTTTGATAAAAATTCTCAAATAATCCTAAAATAAGTTAAACTAGTTAACACTAGAAACAAGGTTATTTAGTAGTAATTGCATATAGAAACTATGTAATACCACTCACGGCTCTTGAAAATCATATTTTCCTCTCGTTTGGGTCATGTTCGGCTCTTATAATGCCTAGTTGAGGCCAATTGGAGCTGAAGATTTGACTTTTGGTCAAACTTTCCTATTAAGAATAGAAACAAGTTTAATTAGTAGTAATTTTACATGAAAATATGTAGTACTACTCCTGGCTCGTGAAAAGATGTTTTCTCCCTGTTTGAGCCTTATTCGGCTTTCATAATGCCTAGTTCAAGCCAATCGGGGCTGAAGATTTGAGTTTTTATCAAACTTCCCAATAAATAATAGAAACAAGTTTAATTAGTAGTAATTATATATAAAAACTATGTAATACTACTCTCGGCTCTTGAAAGTATGTTTTCTCCTTATTTAAGTCATATTCTGCCCTTATAATGCTTAGTTCAGGCCAATCGAGCCTGAAAGTTTGACTTTTAGACGAACTTCCTGATTAATAGTAGAAACAAGTTTAATTAGTAGTAATTGTATATAAAAAACTATGTAATACTACTCTTAGCTCCTAAACTATATTTTTTCCCTGTTTAGGTCATATTCGGCTTTTTTAAGGCCTAGCTCAGGCCAATCTGGGCTGAAAGAGTGACTTTTGATCAAACTCTCCAATTAAGGCCAGAAAATAGTTTAATTAGTAGTAATTATATATAAAAACTATGTAACTACTTCCAGCTCTTGAAAATCGTAGTTTCTCCCAGATTAGGCGCTTTTCGGCTCTTATAAGGTCTAATTCAGGCCAATCGGAGCTGAAAGTTTGACTTTTGGTCAAACTTTCTAATTAACACTAGAAAACAAGATTAATTAGCCACAATTGTACATAGAAACTATGTAATAATACTCCTGGCTCTTTAAAAATCTTGTTTTCTCTCTGTTAGGTCATATTCGGCTTATATAAGGCCTAGTTCAGGGAAATTGAGACTGAAAGTCTGACTTTGGTCAAACTTTTCAATTAAGACTAGAAACAAGTTTAATTAGTAGTAATTATACATAAAAACTATATAATACTATTCCTAGCTCCTGAAAATAGCATATTCTCCCGGATTGGGCCTTTTTCGGTTCTTATAAGGCCTCGTTTAGACCAATCGGGGCTGAACGTTTGACTTTTAGTCAAACTTCTCAATTAAAACTAGAAACTTGATAAAATAGTAGTAATTTACATAGAAACTATGTAATACAACTCTCAGCTCTAGAAAACCATGTTTTCCTCTGGTTTTGCCCTTTTTAGCTCTTATTTATATGGCCTAATTTAGGTCAATCGAGGCTAAAAGTTTAATTTTTTTGAAAAATTTTCAAATTAAGAATATAAACAAGTTTAATTAATCAAAATTATACATAAAAACTATATGATACTACTCTCAGCTCTTGAAAACCATGTTTTCTCCCTGTCTGGGCCCTATTTGGCTCTTATAAGGCCAGTTCAGACCAATCGGAGTTGAAAGTTTGACTTTAGTCAAACTTTCTAATTAAAATTAGAACTTAGGTTAATTAGTAGTAATTATACATAGAAACAATGTAATATCACTTTCAGCTTTTGAAATAATATTTCCTACCGTTTGAGCCCTATTCGGCTCTTACAAGGCCTAATTCAGGCCCATAAGGGCTCAAGATTTGACTTTCGGTCAAACATCTAAATTAAGACCTGAAACAAGTTTAATTAGTAGTAATTATACAAAGTTACAATGTAAAAGTACTCCTGTCTCATGAAAGCTGCATTTTCTCCCCGTTTGGATCCTATTTAGCTTTAATAAGGCCCTGTTCAGGCTAATCAGGGTTTAAAATTTGACTTTTAGTTAAATTTTCTAATTAATATTAGAAATAAGGTTAATTTGTAGTACTTGTACATAGAAACTACGTAATACCATTCACGGTACTTGAAAACTATGTTTTCCTACCGTTTGGTCCCATTCGGCTCTTATAAGGCCTTGTTCAGGCCAACCAGAGCTGAAGTTTGACAAAAGTCAAATTTCAGATTAAGACTAGAAACAAGATTAATAGTAGTAACTGCATATAGAACTATGTAATACTACTCTCGGCTCTTTAAAATCAAGTTTTCTCCCTGTTTAAACTCTATCTGGCTCCTAGTTCAGGCCAATCAGTGTGAAAGTTTGACTTTTAATCAAACATCCAAATTAAGACTAGAAGAAAGTTTAATTATAAGTAATTATATATAAAAATTATGTAATACTACTCCCGGCTCTGGATAATCGCATTTTGTCCCTGTTTGGGCCCTTTTCGTATCTTATAAGGCCTAGTTCAGTCCAATCAGGGTTAAAGTTTGACTTTTGGTAAAAAATACCCAATTAACACAAGAAACAGCGATAATTAGCAGTAATTGTACATAGAAACTATGTAACACCACCGTAGCTCTCGGAACCATATTTTCCTCCAGTTTGGATCCAATTCGGCTCATATAAGGTATAATTCAGGCCAATCGGGGCTGAAAAGTTTAACTTTTGGTCAAACTTCCAACTTAAGAATAGAGACAAATTGAATTAGTTGTGGTTATACATACAAACTATGTGATACTACTCTCAGCTCTTGAAAACCATGTTTTCTCCCCATTTGGACCCTATTATCTGCTCTTATAAGGCCTAGTTCTAGCCAATCAGGGCTGAAAGTTTGAGTTTTAGTGAAACATCTCAATTAAGAAAAGAACCAAGTTAATTAGTAGTAATTATACATAAAAACAATATAATAGTACTTTGAGTTATTGAAAACTTCATTTTTCCCCCCGTTTGGGACCTATTCGGCTCATATACAACTTAGTCCTAGCCAATCGGGGCTAAAAATTTGACTTTTGATCAAACTTCTCAATTAGCACTAGAAACAAGGTTAATTAGCTGTAATTGTATATAGAAACTATGTAATAACACTCTCAGCTCTTGACAACAATATTTTCCTTTCATTTGGGCCCTATTTGACTCTTATAAGGCCAGTTAAGGCCAATAAGGGCTAAAGGTTTGACTTTTCATCAAACTTCTAATTAAGATTAGAATCAAGTTTAATTAGTAGTAATTATATATAAAAACTATGTAATACTACCCCCAGCTCTTAAAAACCACATTTTCTCCCCATTTCAACCCTATTGGGTTCTTATAAGGCCTAGTTCAGGCCAATTCGGGTTGAAAGTTTGACGTTTAGTCAAACCTCTAAATCAAAATAGAAACAAGTTTAATTAGTAGTAGTTATGCATATACACGATGTGATAATACTCTCAGCTCTTAAAAACCATATTTTCTCCCCGTTTGGGCCTTCTCGGCTCTTATAAGACCTAGTTCAAGCAGTCGAGGCTGAAAGTTTAACTTTTAGTAAAACTTTCTAATTAAAACTAGAAACAAGTTTAATAGTGATAATTATACATAAAAACTATGTAATATACTCGCGGCTATTAAAAACTGCATTTCTCTTTATTTGGACCCTATGGCTAATCGGGGCTGAAAGTTTGACTTTTGGTCAAACTTTTATTAACGCTAGAAACAAGGTTAATTAGTAGTAATTAGATATAAAAACTATGCAATACCACTCACAGCTCTTGAAAACCACATTCTCCTCCTGTTTGGATCCTATTTGACTCTTATAATGCCTCATTCAGGCCAATCAAGGCTGAAGGTTTGAATTTTATATAAAATTACTATGTAATACTACTTTCGGCTCTTCAAAACATTTCTCTCTCCTTTTTGGGCCTATTCCGTTCTTATAAAGCCTAGTTTAGGCCAATCGGGACTGAAAGTTTGACTTTTCGTCAAGCTTTCAGATTAAGGCTAGAAATAAGTTTATTAATAGTAATTGAATATAGAAGCTTTTTAATACCGTTCCCGGCTATTTAAAATTAAGTTTTCTCCCTGTTTGGGCCTTATTTGGCTCTTATAAAGCCTACTTTAGGCAAGTCGGGGCTTAAAAGTTGACTTTTGGTCAAACTTTCAAATTAAGTAGAAATAAGTTAATTTAGTCAAACGCGAATGCAGAGTTTTAACATGCAATTGATACGCACTAATGATAACAACAATGCAAGAAAATGGCT
>JAVJIF010023404.1:0-84148 GCA_038442645.1 Agave tequilana
ATTGCTGGCTGTACCGAGGCATGATTATGTATGCCGTTGAGAACTCCTAATTATTGATGATTTTGGGTTCTGCAAATGGTATAGAACTTCAAGCTCTACGCCGATCGGATTTTCTATCAACTCCTTTGGCTTGAAATGGATCGCTCAGCGGCTGAAGCGGAAGGTTACCGAAAAGGGTGAGGGCAAAAGAGTCTGGGTGCCAGGCCTCCCGGAGTTTATTGCCACTACTGATAGTGAAGCTTCAGACGCTGAAAGCCTACTCTTCGAGGATGTTGCCAGCGCTGAGGCTCTAAGAGATGTTCCTGGCGGGGTAGGACGACAGCCCCTATGGAAGACGTTGAAGTTGAAGAGGTGGAAGAAGAAGATCCTGACATCCACTTCAAGCGAAAGCGGCAAGATGGATCTCGTAGGAAGAGGGTGGTGAAGAAACCCCGTCGCTACACCCCTACTGTTGTCATAGAGAGCGAATCGACTGTAGTCCCTCCTCCTGCCCCGTTAGTTATTAAACTATCGGCGCAGAAACAAACAGCTGATAAAGCTATTCCCGGCTTGGGTAAGACCAACGTAGATACGTACATATACATCTGTATACATACATATATTTTCATTTTCTCTTCTCTTATGCGGCTAACTTATTTGTCTTGTGATTCAAGAACCGAAGTCGTAGGAGAACATGGGGTTATTATGATCCCTTGTTCACCTACCGGGACGGGGACGAGGCCAGCTATTTTGTCATCTCTGAGGATTCCGAGGGTGAGGCGGTCGGTGTTGGCCCTTCTGGCGTTGGTACTTCAAAAGAGAGTCCAATGGCTTCAAGCTCCACAGGATGGACTATAGAATCCTCAGCGAGCGAAGGTGAGCCGGGCATTCCGGTTATGGAAGTCGTCAGGACGGATGAGGTTCTTCCTGAGATCGCTTCTGAAGTTTCTCCTACTACTGCTAAGGAGCCCACCGGGATTAGCGTTGCCACTGTTGCTGAGGCAATTAGGGCGACATCACCTCTTTGTAATACTTTGATCATTTGTAAGCGACCCTTCTTTGATATTATTATACCTTGTTACAATGAAGTACTTTTTGCAGGTGTTCCGCCCCAGGATACATTGACAATGAGGGCACCAGCGAGTCTTCCTGAGGGATTCAGGAAGAGACAAGTACTTCAACTGCTGCAGCTGCTGCAGAGTTGGACGTCTTGTATCACAATTTTTCCTCTTACCAGCCTGAGCCTGCTGTTGATTCTAGGATGGCCGAGAAGACAGTAGTTGGAGGACCAATCGCATTTCCTGCTGAGCCAGTGGACGATACGGTGGTGGTTTCTCTGAGGCCACCAGTTTTGGCGACCACTGGGCTGAGAATAATCACCAGGCCTACATCTCCAACACTGGTCGTTGAGCAAGTTCTTCTTGAAATAGTCACCAGCCCTACTTCCATTGTGGTTGGTGTATTAGTTTCAATGAAGACTCCTCCTGATCACCAACGATCCCTCGTCCTTCTCCCACCAGTACTTCTACCATTTCATCCGCTATTATCACAGTGAAACCGGCAGAAGCTTTGTCTTCTGGATCTACTCATTCACCGGGAGTAGTTGAAGCCGAGAAAGAATTTGTGGCCGAGACGAGATGGGATAGCTTTTACAAAAGCCTAAAGTGATCTGTCGCATTGGTCTTGAAGGGCTCAACCACCTCATTTTCTGCTTTAAAGGTGGTCCTCTCTCAAAATATCGAAAGCATTCGAAACTTTGGAGGGATGACCAAGTTGCCGCATTAGAGATTCTAGTGGAGAGGCTTGAGAAGGACATTGGTGAATGGCGCCACCTTAGTAGTTCAGACTTGGATTCCTCTGTCAATGAAGAGCTTGAACACCTCGTTGCTCAAATGCGTGAGGCTCACCTTGCATCACAGAGAGTAGCCAAGGCAATATCTTCAGACTTAAAATTCTTGAACAAGAAAAGTAGAAATTGGAGATGCCATTGATGCTTAAAATAGCGCTTTTTTTGATGCTGAGGATAAAATTGAGAAGGTTAAGGAAATAATTAAGAGGGCCAATCTTCTTCTGTCCAAGGCTAAACTGGTGCATCTTGAGAGATCGCTCAGCTAGAGCAGCTCAAAACTCAAAATGATGAAGTCCTGCAGCAAGAGATAGCTCAGAAGACAACTTTGGTTGAAATTGAGGTACGTTTGTTCCAGACAACGAACTTTAATAAGGCCGAGTTGAGATCGCAGGCATTCATCAGAGCTACTGAGGAGAGGAAGAACAAGCTGGCCGCCCTCGAAGAACGGATCAAGTCCTACGAAGCACCCTCGTAGTTTGTGATCCATGTATCCCCCTCTTTTTCTTCTTTTTGAATCAATAAATAGAAACTATTTGACTCTTTTGTTACATTTCCTGTGATTGCACACATTTATTGTATTATTCTTTATTACATTCCATATTTATCATGTAATAAATCTGCTAAATTTTTATCTAAATGTCTATTTGCAGAAGATAATCATGGGGAGAAAGAGGATAAAATCAAATAAATATCAGTTAAATTCAGATTTAACTAGATATATTTGGTTAGAGGAGGATGATCCCAAATCCAGTTGGTTAAATTCAGTTTTTGGTGAATCAGGTGGTTAAAACTAAAGATCAACCGAGGATAACGTCAAATACAGAGTCAAAATCCAAAGGGATAAATGGATAGAGAGGAAATCAACGGATGAGATGAAGTAATTCTGACTCAGATTCTGGCTGGATACATTTTAGTATTTGAATCATACTTTCGCTACCAGTACTCAAATCTGATGATTCAAGATGATCTAGAAAGAGGACTTAAAGGGCTACAACTCTTAGTTGATCATTATTTCTAATTCTGTCATTGATAAGTTATATTTAGCAATCAATACGCCAATAAGCTGCAGATCAGAACTGAATATCCACATCAAATCAAGTTTGGAGATGAGGGAAGGATTCAAATTCAGAAATAGCAGCTTCCCTTATCTTCATACTCTACCCTCTACATTTCTCCTACAAATACCTACAATCTCAAAGGCAAAGGGGGCCGATCATACAGAGATAGACTTTAGGCCAGTTTTTCCTTCTTTTAGTGTAGGTTTTTATTTTCTTTTTATGTAATCTTCAGTTTTATTTATGTAATTTAGAGGAGATCAGAGTTTCATAGGAGAACGAGAGTGAAGCTTGTACTGAGAGTGATACCGGTGTAAGTTGTTCTTCTTTTTCTCTTATTGTTACAAGATTGAATCTATAGTTGTATTTGTAAGTTCTTCTTATTTTTTGTGTTCTTCTTCTTTCTACTTTTCTTTTTTTGGTAGCAATTGCTATCCAAGTGAGTCTTATAGCATCGAAAGATTGCCACCGATAGCTCATGCCGATGGATTTTTAGTCTCATTCTGTATCACTTCATACTTGCATCGTCTTGACGATATAATGTGGAAGAGACGAAAATCAACTCTTATGGACTATGCGCTGATCGCCTCACTTCAAGGTAACATCATTGCCACAGATTCAAGGTAAGTATTTGACCAAAGGAAGTAAGTAATTTTTATTTTCTTTTCTTTTAATTATTTAGTGTAGAACACCACAATCTACCACTTCTTTTATCATACTTTTTCAATTTCTTTGTACATATCCATTTCCATTTTCTCCACCTTCTCTATCTATCACTTTCTTCCTAACTTAACTATAACTCTTTTTCATTTTTCTTTAAAGAACTAAAAGAAGATCTTTAATCATTCTTTGTAGCATAAAAAAAGAACATACTAAAAAGCTTCCATCGCTAGTCCCTCCTTGTGGATCACGACCCACATAGCCACTTGCTATAGCGGTAGAATTGAGCACCTTGCACTCTTTATTCTTAAGTTCTGAAATTCTGTATTCTTGTGTACATGTCCAAACTCAATCATCCTGCTTGCCTTATCTTCTGAGTTTGCAATATTTTCGAGTTATATCACAATTCTCAAAAAGAAGGGAGATACGGTATAGTCTTTCAATTTATACCATAAGAATTAACTAATTCTATTCAAAGGTCGACAACATGATAGAATTAGTTATTTAGTCAACTATCACCAATAATTTTGAAAAGTAGCTTGATTCAAATTTTGTTAGGATAAAAATGAGACAAAGTGAACTCGATGATCTTACTGTTCAGAGGTAAGTATTAACATAATAGATTAAAGACCATCGGATTTACGAATGGGTTATGATGGATTAAACACCACAATTACATGATAGTTCCCACTGGACTAGAAAAATGAAGTCTAGAATTTGTCAGTTGAAAGTGACAAATTAGGTATGATTAGTCAAAATTTTGTCATTCAGAGGTGATGATCTGGACAAGATGACAAAATGGAGGTGAAGCCGTCCTTGGGGACCCGTCTATTCAGGGTGATAAACTGAACATGATAGACTAAGACACACTAAACTTCAAATCCGCTGCCAGAGGTAGTCGTATTAACTTGGCAGCTAGTTCATAAAGGACTGATGAGATAGATTGAATCTGGGCTCTTGTTGGTTCAGAGGTGGTTAACTGGACATAACCAACTAAGAGGTTTCAGACTTGCAATCTGCTGTTCAGAGATTTAATGTTAACATGACAGTAAGAACTCCCGGCCTTGATAGAGAAAAAGAGAACAAAGTTATGGACTCATCTGTTTAGAGGTGGTTAACTAGACATGACAGTTAGAGTACCATAAAAGGGAGAAATCTAGGCGTTCGTCAGTTCAGAGGTAATATGTACATAACCGATTGGAAGTTGCTAGACTCAGAGCCTTGCCATTCAGAGGTGGCGAATGGACATAATGACAAAGGAGTAGTCCCCACCGGACTAGAAGATGAGACTTGGTTATTTGTCAGATCAGAGGTAATATGGACATAACCGATTGAGAAACCACCAAGCTCAAGATTTCTACTGTTCAGAGGTGACAAGCTAGACATAACGGTAAAAAAAATAATTTCACTAGGGAAAATAAGACTTGATTATAAACTCCGTAGGGAATTTGATATCTCCTTCGGATGTTATTTAGAAAAAATTGTTAGTAGGTATTTTGTTAACATGACAACCAGCTGGGACTGAAAAGGAAAATAATAGACCTCGAGGGGAGTCTATCAATAACTCGCTGGGGAGTTAGAAAAGAAATCCCATAAGAGATTATATTTCAGAGGTAATCATTAACGTGACAAAAAGAACTCCGTAGGGGATTTAGGAGGGGGGATTTGTAAGGCAGCCTATCGGAAGTGTGATGTTAACTTGATAAGGATTTGTTTACTGTTAGAGGTGTTTAAACATAACAGCAATTTACGTGGACTTGTCATTCTATTGAAGAGAATGGCAATTAGGGTTTGATCTGCTGGGGATACTGATTTATCCGCCGCCGAGGAACATGTTTGAGTCTCACTATCAGAGATTAACATGATAAGTTTGGCTTGTGCTTTATTTTGTAAGGAAATGAATATTATTTTATGTGGACTACTATTACATGGGCGGAAATTGGTAAGTGATTCTGGAGAGGAATGAAGTGGGATCAGGTCCCCTCGGATTTTTAGCAAATCCTCAACTGTTAATGAGTTCGATATGCCTTTACCAACTGCCGTTTGAGTTGGGCTAGCCATGTTATTCCCCTCAGCATGATGAGTTTTCGAGGCCTCATGTTGTGCTTAAGAGCCAACATTTTCCTCTTTTCTCAGCCATTAGAGGCGTTGGATTATAATGTGTCTCCTGGGTTTTCACTCCGTAGATGAGCTGGGGATCCAAAGAATGTACATGATTTCCGTGAGAATTTTATCCATAGATTATCCTTCCTTATGGGGTCTCTATCAACCCTTATTTTGTTTCTATATTGGAGGGATTCTGCCGAAGGATGCACAGAGAACCTTCTTCAATGAGTTTAGCTTAATAAGTCATCAGATAAACTCATTTTGATCTTCCATTCGATTGTTCAGACCCTTTGGTCGTTGGGTCGAGCTTCAATTGATCGAACAGGAGCAGGGAGGTATGCCACCATTGTTGGCCCAGAGACCTTCCACTCTAGTTTTGATGATGATTAACTCATGTAGTTATAGTTTACTAATTATCTTGTGATATTTAGTTTCAGATATTTAACCAAGATATTAGTAGGTGATTAGCTTCAACAAAGGTGTTTTAGAGCTTTCACATGGTGATTCAAGAGCCCAAGCGTCAGGTTCATATCTAGCACTCGTTTGGAGTCAAGCTCGGTGGATCACGTTTAGATCGAGTCGACTGGGAGACGGCGCTCTACAAGAAGACTTCGGTACATTGTTTAGTTTATGGTTTTAGATCCATTGTTAAAGATTAGATAGTATGATATATTTAAGTTCACAACACACACACTTGTTTAAGTTTCATGTTTTGGTTTTCGGTTTTTGGTTTAACCGATCCTAGTTTTCATGAATAGATAGAATCAAAACAAGTTTACATGGTTTAAATTATATTAGATTTGTTCTATATACATCTATGCTTCAACTATTTAAACAAACTTAGTTTGATAGTCTATTTCATGAGTTTGGAGTATTGGTATTTTAACAAAACGTATTTTTTGATTTTATGTCAAAAATATTGATATATATATATATATATATATATATATATATATATATATATATATCTTTATATGTATATTGGATTCTATCCATATACTACATGCTTAAAAGTTGTTTAAATATCATGTTTTTGTATTTGCAAGTGTTTTGGAGAAAACGGTTTTCATTTCAAAAATCTAAGTTTTGGAAAATACGGATTTTAGTTTTCGGCAAAATTTGTAAGTCACAAAAATGGTTCAAAATGTTTGTAACATGATTTGATTTTTACTTAAACATGTTGTATTTCAAAGATATAATACTGAACTGATCTTTGTGAATTTATAAGGTTTTATGGGATTTAATTAAAGATAAAATACCTAAGTTTTAATTCCCAAAAATCCTGGACTGGCCTTCTGCCGGTCGACCGGACTGGTCGACTGACGTGCACAGGGCGTGCACGCCAATGATCTGGTGGGCCGGTCAACGGGTCGGTCGACCGCCAGAGAGCTCTGCTCTCTGGAACAGGCCCCGGTCGACCGACCCGGTTGACCGACAGAGAGCTCTGCTCTCTGTATCTGGCTCCGGTCGACCGGGCGATCAACCGGCCAGAGAGCTGTTGCTCTCTGGATCCAGGCCTGGTCGACCGGGCGGTGGACCGGCAGGCTCAACGGTCATAAATTTGACCGTTGGCCGGTCGATCGGCGGTCGACCGGAAGGTCATTTTGATTTGACCTTTCAGCCTGCCAACGGGCAGAATTTTGTGGGGGTTATAAATACCCCACATTTGAGTTGTTTCTTAACAAGTTATTTAGAGAGAAAAATTCCTGATCTTCTTAAGTGTTTTAACACTAGTTTTCAAAAGAGTTTTTGGGTTTAAAAGATCATTTTTTATTTGTTTTCAAGAGTTGGAAAAATCAAAGAAAAATATAGATTTGGGATATTTGCTTTGTTCTTCATTTCTATCAAATACTAAGTTATTTTCTCAAGTATTTTTCTTTGTGATTTGATTTCCAACATTTTATTTTCTCACGCTTGAGCTTATCTATCTATTGTGGCCCAAAGGCCTATCACCCTAGTTTTGATGATGATCAACTCATGAAGTTATGTTTACTAATGATCTTGTGTTTAATTAGTGACAGATTCATTATCAAGATCTTGGTAGGTGCATAGCTCAACAAAGGACAAAATATCAAGATTTGGAGCTAGCACGGTGTGATCCAGGAGCTTTTGGATCAAGCTTGGACCAAGTCAAGAAGATGAGAAGCCTTCAAGTGAAGACTTCAAGAAGATGAAGACTTGTGTCTAGGTATAAGATTTTATTTTTGTTTTAGTTAAAAATGTAAAGGATAGATAGTTGGGGATTGCTCAAGTATACCATGCACACACACTCTTGATTTAGTTTGTTTTCATAAAAGATTTTAACCAAAAACCAAAATACTATTTCAAGTGATTTTTTGGTATTTCATTTACATATGTTTAACCCAAAACCATATTTAGAGCTTAATGACAAAAACATAGATATTTCATCTTGATTGTGTAGTGGATCATATCCATACACACTATGTCTTAAAAGTATATCTTGTTTTTGTATTTGATGAAGATTGGAAAAACATGTTTTGAAAAAATATTGTTTTGTAAAACAGTTTTTATCATGGGCCAAATATTTTCAAGTTACAAAAATAGTCCAATCTTTTATAACATGCCTTGATTTTGTGCAAGTATGTTGTATATCAAAGTATATTGGTAAAACTATTTTTGTAGATTTTTTAGTATTTTATGGGATTTTATATGAGCCAAAAACAAACTTTTTAATCCCAGAAAAATTGTTTCAGGCTTCAGCTAGTCGACTTATACTAGCTTATAAGTCGACTAACCCTGAAGTCGGTCGACCGGGTCAGTCGACCGACGTGCACGGACGTGCACGTTTGATCTGGCAGTGTGCCGGGCGACCGGGGCGGTCGACCGGAATTCAGAGATTGCTCTCTGTTTTTCTGAGTCGACCGGGTCGGTCGACCGGTAGCTCCAACGGTCGGATTTTTGACCGTTGGCGGTCGACCGGGCCGGTCGACCGGCAGTTCTGACAGATCCCAACGGCTAGTTTTCTGGCAGCCTATAAATGGGGGTCTTGTCATTATTTTGCCACATGATTTTAGGAGAGCCTTGAGCTAGTTTTTCCCAGTCTTTTAAAAGAGTTTTCTCCACATATTTGAGAGCTAATTCTTCCAATCAAAAGGAAGTTTTATCAAGAGTGTTTAAAAGAAAATATTTGAGTTTTCTCCACCTTTCACATCCTTGTTTTTCTCACACCACACTTGAGCATCCATTGATTATTCATCCTATAGGTGTGTTGTAGTGAGAGTGCTTTAGGTGATCAAAGTGTTGTGATCACCAAAGATCTTTTCTTTGTTCTTTGAGGAGACGGGCAAGTGTGCTCGTCGTTATTTTGAGTTCGGGTGCGGACTCGGTTGTTTGAGGTGCGGCCTCAGCGAGCCGGTGGGCTTGCGGTGTGTACGGGACTAGAGAGTCCGAGGGCTTGTAGGTGTTGCGGCACCGAGGAGAGATCCATTGGATCTTGCATAGTGGAAATCCTTCGTGTGTCGAAGGCGGGGATGTAGAGCAAGTATGCTCGAACCTCGAAACATACCCTTGTGTTTGCGATTGCTATTCTCTCTCTCTCTTTGTCTCTAGTTATATCTTGCATGTTATTTATTGTGTTCATCTTTATATGCATGATATATTCCTTGTGCTCATATTGATATACTTGCGTGGGATTGTTGACTAACACTTGTATTCAACCAGAGAGCCAACGCGGCACCTCAACCCATTCAAGGGGAATCTAGAGGAGTTTGTCCAGAGCCCTTCACGGGGAATTCGGCAACACTCTTTGGTTATACGTGGTGTTTAGTGTAAAAGTTTTAATTAGGTCATAATTGCTTTTTGCTTCCGCATTATTTGCATCATTCATCATTAAGTGACCATTAGATTAGCCATCACCTATTCACCCCCCTCTAGGTGATTTACATCTATCCTATCTATTAGGATCATTGTTTTGTGAGAAAGGGATAGTTTGTGGTTTTGATACCACCAAGTTGTAAACCCTCCTTGTTTGTGATATCCCTCTTGTGTAGAGGTTGATTGTTGGAGTGGTGGCTTTGTACCCTATCCCTCTAGTGAGAGGTTGATGGTTGTTTGGCTTTATGCCCATCCCTTATTTGTGAGGTTGATTTGTGTTGGCTTTGTGCCTTGCCTCTAGTGAGAGGTTGTATTTGTTAAGAGAGGAGTTGTGTACTCCAAATGTAATTGCCCCAAATCCTCATTGGAGGTTTCCCTGTGTGGGAAGTCCTGTGTGAACGAGTTAGTGGAAATCCTTCTGTGCGAAGGCGGGGACGTAGAGCTGGGTGCTCGAACCTCGATACATATCCTTGTGTTTGTGTTTGATCCACTTTCTCTAACTTTCTCTCTTTTATATTGTGTCTTGCATCATTCATATTGCTCATCCATACTTATATGCTTGGTTGTGTTGTTTGTGTGTCTCACTTGTGTTTAACCACGAGAGCTTCATATAGCACCTCAACTCTTATTCAGAGGAATCAAGAGGAGTTAGTCTAGAGCCCTTCACCGGGAATTCGGTTACACTCGTTTGTTCCACTAAGTGTGTTGCATTAAGTTTTTAATTTCTGCATTATTATTCATAAATTAGCCGTACACCTATTCACCCCCCTCTAGGTGTACTTTCAACCATTGCATATAGAAAACTAGAAAAGAGTGACAAGGTAAAAAATCGAAGTTCATGTCCTTGTTTCTCTTTCAGTGTTATCGGTGTTTGATTGGCTCAACACTAGTTGACACGAAATGACCTGTTAAAGAAAGAAAGAAGCTGCTCCTTGGAGCTCCTCCAAACATCTTAGATCTGAAAGTTCTGATCAGAGGTGTTGTGTTAACCTGATTAGAAGAAGGATCCTCTTAAGGATAGTACTTCTTTAAGAATTTGCCATTGATCGGCATCATGAGTGTATCACCGTCTGGAATTATAAGGTGATATGCCCCATTTGAATAGACTGACTCTACTACAAATAGTCCTTCCCATTTTGTCTTTGATTTTGTGCGTCATGATCATGGGTCGTCTGACGGTTAAAACCAAATCTTTTTTTTGGAATGCCCTCTGCTTAACCTTCTTATTGAAGGCTTTCGAGATTCAAACTTGGTACAATTCAATGTGTTGCTGAGATTGTAAGAGCTTTCATCTAGGGCTTCGAGTTCTTGAAGACGTAAATGATCATTGTCTTCCTTGGTCATCTTAGTTGCCAAGGAGACTTGTAATGACGACATCTGGATTTCTAGCGGTATGACTGCCTCACACCTGTATACCAGAGCAAAAGGCGTATTGCCTGTTGGGGTTCGGATCGTGGTTCGGTAGGCCCAAAGACATTCACTAAGCTTCTCATTCCAATCTCGTTTGCTTGATGAAATGAATTTCTTGAGCAGCTTGATAATTGTCTTATTGAATGCTTCCGCTAGCCCTTTAGCAGGAGGGTTATAAGCGGTTGATGCCACATTCTGAATCCGAAACTTATTACAAAACTGATAGAATGCTTGGCTTGCAAATTGAGACCATTATCATGAACAATCCGCCTGGGGACACCAAATTGATGGATGACATGATGTTTGATAAAATTGACCACGTTGGAAGTTTTAACTTGAATAAGTGGTATAGCCTCTGCCCACTTTGAAAAATAATCGATTATTGCTAAGATGAACTGACGACCTTTTGTTGATGAGGGGCTGATAGGTCCTACTACGTCGATTACCCATGCTTCAAATGGCCACGAAGCAACCGTTGGATGAAGTAGCTCCGGAGGTTGATGTATAAAGTCTGCGTAGATTTGGCAGGATTTACATCTCTATGCATATTTGATGGCATCGGCTATCATGGTTGGCCAATAGTAGCCAAGTTTCTGCAGTCGATCCTTGAGTCTCAGACCTGGTTGATGAGCCCGCATACACCATCATGCGCCTCTTTAAGTACTTCTTGCGCCTCCAAAATAGAAAGGCAACGGAGCAGGATGCGTCATATGAGCGACGATAGAGTGTCTTTACTATCAGATCATAGTAGAAATGAAGAGACCTTCGTCGAATAGAAGCGGCTTCTTTAGGGTCATCCGGTAATATACCATGCAGAGCATAATCAATGAGGGGGAACCACCAATCTTTTAGTTTGAAATCTATCGAAGTTACATGGACTTCCTTGGTTTTCAACACATGCTTAGGACAAACAAGGTGTCGAATAACCACTATAAGATGATATATTGTGTCAATCGGTAAGGACAATGTAGCTGCTAGTGTAGCCAAAGCGTCGGCCCTAGTATTTTGGGATCGGGACATGTGACCGATGTAAAAGCCATCAAATAAATTAGCCATTTTGATAACTGCATGGTAATAAGGTACCAAATCTTTGTGGCGAACCTCGTATTCTCCCTTAACTTGATTGACAATCAGTTTTGAATCACAATATACTAAAGGTAGCGTACCCTTATTTCATGAGCGAGTTGAGGCAGATGAGTAGAGCATTATATTATGCTATATTGTTAGAACATGGTTCCATCAATGAAAACTCCCTAGGAAGAACATGATTTTGTGGCGAGATAAATACAACCCCCACACCAGCAATAGTCTTGCCTTTAGGACTTGTTCTTGATGCTCCATCAAAGAACATCTGCCATACTTCATTCCTTGAAATCATATTAGATTCAAAAATATCATACGGGATATCTTCATGAAGTTTTGAGCTCTCTGGAATCGGATGAGCGGCCAGGAATTCTGCAAGCGTTGGACCTTTGATTGCCTTCTGAGGGATAAAAAGCATGTCGTATTGGGAGAGGAGAATGGACCATTTAGCTACTTTGAATTCATCGATCCTAGTTTTGTCATGAGAATACGCAAAGGGTTAACTCTAGAAATGATATGTATGT
The DNA here is from genome assembly GCA_038442645.1 of Agave tequilana. NCBI lineage: Eukaryota > Viridiplantae > Streptophyta > Magnoliopsida > Asparagales > Asparagaceae > Agave > Agave tequilana. Next base: position 12,501 of record JAVJIF010023404.1, read on the forward strand.
TTTGGCCGACCAAGTAATTTCGCGTCTTTGGAATAGCAAAGATAAGAGCTAACATTCCTCCTTGATAGGGTTATACTAAGACTCAGTTCCTATCAGGGTCCTACTTAGATAGTAAATGGCTTGTTCATGGCCTTCATCATTCTTTTGAGCAAGCGGAGCGCCAAGAGAGTGGTCCATAACTTTCACATAAAGCAGGAATGGTTTTCCTGAGGAGGGAGCCACTAAGACTGGAGGTTTTGTGAGGTATCTTTTGATATCCTCGAAAGCTTCTTGACAGCTTTATCCCATACAAAAAAGACACCCTTTTTCATAAGTCGAGTGAATAGTTGACAATGGCCTGAATGATTTGCAATGAATCTTCTGATATAGGCCAACCTGCCTTGCAGACCCTAAGTTCTTTGAGATTCTTAGGTGAATGCGCGTTTTGAATAGCTTTGACCTTGGCCGGGTCAAAATTAATTCCTTTTGACGTGACAATGAATCCTAAGAACTTGCCACTTGAACCCCCAAGAAGGATTTTGTTGGATTTATTTTCAGCTGATGCACTGGCATTATATCGAATATTGTTTTCAAGTTATGAAGATGATTATTCTTAGCGCGACTTTTAACAACAATATCGTTGACATAACATTCCACTATCTTTCGGAGATGTTCGCAAAAAATTATACTCATCGTACGTTGATAAGTTGCTCCTACGTTCTTTAGTCCAAGGGGCATCACGGTATAGCAGTATATCCCCAACGATTTTCAGAATGAAGTATGCTTCTCGTCTTCTGGGTGCATCTTGATTTGACTATACCTTGAGAAGCCATCCATAAAAGACATTCTCTCAAAGCCACAAGTATTGTCGATCATGACGTCAGTAATGGGCAACGGGAACTTATCTTTAGGACAGACTGCATTGAAATCACGATAGTCAATATAGACCGGGATTTTTTCATTCTTTTTAAGAACGGGGACAATATTAGCAACCCAATCCGGATGTTGCTCTTCCCGTATGAAATCACATGCGATGAGTTTACGAACTTCAGTTTCAATAGCCTCCATAATATCGGGACAAAATCGTCATTGTTGTTGCTTCACTGGCTTGATGTCATGTTGATGTTTAGACGATACATGGCTACTTGCAGATCAAGTCCGGGCATATCTTCGTAATTTCATGCAAAGACATCAATATACTTTCGTACGCGTGTTATCAATTCTTCTATCTCTATAAGTGATAGACTCACTTATAGAGATGGTTTAGAGCGATCTTGACTACCCAAATTAACCTAAATCACCTTGTCTTCAGTAGGGGGTTTGCATTGTTCGAATCATTTTTCCCACTGGCAATCCAGTTGCTGAGCCCATAGTTTAGCATCAAATGTTTCAATAATCTTCCCATGCTCCAATTAACTGATCGAAGTCATATTAACAGAGAGATTCTTGAAAAGCATTCCCGTACTAACATCTGACTACCACTTGGTGGGAGAGGCAGAACGTGACGGGATTGATTCATTGTATACAGATTGAAATGAAGAGGTGGGGGGTGTAACATATCCCAACCCCCTGTGTGTTTTATCATAGTAATTTATAGGTTTCCCCTTCGGCACGAAGTTACGTAGAAAACCGCGTCGTCCTTTTCTGAAATTCAAACCACTCCCACGCTGCAGGTTGTATCCCATTTTTCTCATCATATGTTGTGCTGATCGTGCATAATGAAAAAATTGTGGGGGTTCCGAGTCTGAACTCGAGTCTGTGACCGTAGACTTTTGCAATTGGGCTTTACCGAAGACTATTGGTGATTGACTCCTTTTGGATGGAGGGACCATGAAGACTGACCCTTTCACACACTCTACAGACGTATTTGTCATGCTTGGTTTATACAAAGGCATGTGTAGAGAGCTATTGTCGACAGATTCAAGCAATTTGACACTCGTAGAATAATCAAAGATAATACTATCATTAATCATCCTCATCATCATCCTCGGAGGGATTGTTACATTGAGGATCATTGAAACATGCTATGATTAGTTCACAGACCAAAGTAGCTGGTGTGTCTCCTTCAGACTCTGAATCTGCCTCGTTGCCACTGTCATCATCATCGGGCAACTGTTCTTTTGATGCTTTTCTAATTTCCTTATATAAGGGAGCATCAATGAAATAGTTTTCCACCCCTTTGAACGGTTGTCCTTCAGCGAACACCATTCGTACTGTAGCATCGTCTTCTACTTGCTTGAAGCATTAGAGCAGAGTAGAAGGAACGATCCAGTTAGCATGGATCCAAGGTTGTCCTAGCAACAAGTTATAGAACATGTCAGCATCAATGGCGTAACATGTTACTTCCGATTTCAGGTCTCCAATTCGACAACGGAGTCGAATCTTTCCCAGTGGGTGACTATTCCCTGCATTGAAACCGTATATCATAGTGGTTGTCACAGATAGTCGATAAAGTGGTATCCTAAGGAAGTAGAGGAGCCTCTTGGGAATAATGCTGAGTGTGGATCCTGGATCAACCTGCATCCTTTCAATGCATGCCAAGCCGATGTATCCAGTATAGTATAAGGGTCGATCGTGTTTGTTGTCCTTGAGGAGCATGTCCTTAGTTGTGAAAGTGATAGCAGGTACTTTCTGTAACGCCCCGATCCCCAGGATACGGAGACGTTATGGCGACGTACATACGCAAGGCGGAAAACCCCACGTACGTACGCTAAGCTTTAATACAGTACATACCCTCCATAGAGACATGAGGTCCAGCATAAAAGCAGTACAAGAATACCTGCAGAAAGAGGTCAGCGATCATAACAGATATGAAAAATGGGAACAAATAAGATAACAGAAATAAATGCCCAAGGTACCTATGAATAGTCCCGATGAGGACTCTCCTATGTGACACCAAGGCACTCTCAGGTACTACGGTACGCGGATCTCCAAATCTGGGCACGCAAACCCAGGGTCGTCAGAAAGCGACCTAGTGAGTGGTAAAATGAAGGAGGCAGTAATATATACAATAGTAATATAAGAACGATAATAACATATAGTACATGAGGTTGGACTAGTGATACCATATAATAAGGATATATAAACAGTAGAAATAGATAAACATGAAAACAGTGCAAATAGATAAACATGTCGTTTACCATCACTACCTAGCCGGTTATCATCAGGTCATGTCTATAGGCGTGTCCAGTTTATCGAATAAATGGTGACGTGATAGAAATGAATATGCAGTAATGTAAATGAACATGCAGGTGGGTATATGCAATATAATCACTATACGGTGTGGTGTATATACAGTAATGATGTCTGCTATACAGAAAGCATAAGATATGCAATGCAGAACATACGTCGTATGCCATGCAATACAGAACATGCATCATATGCCATCACAGACAGTATAACATATGCCAGGTAAAGTAACAAGGGTACAGGTAACATGATATCGGATAACATATGCCAGGTAAAGTAACAAGTATACAGGTAACATGATATCGGATAAAGTAGCACGAATAATAACAAGATAGCATACGATACCAGGCATGTCATGTGATTTATACAATAGTAGCAATCAGTACTACCTGGTATTACACTCACTCTCTTCCAGTGTCCCATACCACTGGCAGTTCATACTGGAGCCCGCACTCCAGTCGAACCCATCCGGACATGGCCTACGGGTACCATTATCCAAACGAGAGAGTGACCAAATAACAAGTGTTCCCGACGTCACTATTGTGTATGCTGTTTTATTATGTTAATTGGAAACCCATGGTCGAGGAGTTCTTATCGGGTAGGTGTATCCCGTGCATACCCGGGATCACGGCCTTAAACAGACCCCTGGCTGCTGAGACCAGGGCCCTCCGCTAAGAGGGGAGCACGAATCAAGTAACGGGAGCTCATGGAGCTAGTGGTAGGTAGCACTACCGTCCCCTGCAGTGGGACTAACAATATGGATCCAGTACATCACCCGATAAGATCTAATCAACCGTCAAGTCTCCCCCATACCCAAGTTATCATTATTATCTGATATGTCCAGTCTACAATGTGACAAGAACTACTGTACATGATACGGGTAACATGATAACTGGACCAGAGCTCTGTTGATAGCGTAGAACAATATAACGGGAAACATTATAACATGAAACGGGAACAATATCACGGGAACAATATAACAGGAACAATATAACGGGAACAATATATGTGGGATTCCACATTCCACATATCGCATATCAACAGCTCTCATGTCCAGTATCGGGAATATCCATATCAGTAACAGGAAACAATCATATAATATGGATACGGTAACATGGAACAATAATCTGTGTAATATGTACGGTGAGTCATATGATAATAAGATAGAAACAATACATGAATGTACGCTCGTGTGGTGGGCATATGGAATAGTGACGTGTGAACATGAGATAACAGTGTATCGAGCATCCATGTAATGATGAGAACAAGTATATGAAATGTAGTACTCCGTGCTATGGTATATCCGTGTACCAGTCGAATATATATGTGTAGCCAGAATCCGTGTGATACCCTCGTGATAGTACATGTAATAACAGTATCTACTATAAGACCATATCCCGTGACCTGACGGTATCCGTGTAACTGAAATGCATGTACTAGAAAGACAAGGGTAGAGTCTTAGTGTGGTCCGTGGGTTGGTACAGTGGCTAATGTCAGATATGTTATTTATCATCAAGATTATAAGATTGATTACAATGGGGTAGATATCACATAATTAGTATTATATACAAGTTATGGATTATTGAAAATACATTATGAGTATATTATCACTTATGTTCAATGAAACATCATTTATGTTCTAATTACAGTGATTGACCGATAACTACATGTTTATTAATTATAATCCTGATTTATTACTTAATGTAAGCACCCAATTTCATTAAACATAATAAAATAGAAATTTAGAAAAGAAAACACTCACAAACTGGTCATGGGACAGTATCTCTTGTTCCCACGATCGCAACGGATCCAGAATCGTCCAAATCGGAGTCCGGATGCTCCCGATATCGCCCGAATACTAAATCATAACAAAAAGGGTTAATTATGTAAATAAAATATAAAACGCAAATATTGAAATGTAATAGGGGGTTTTCTGTAAAATTACCTTTAATGGGTTTCGGATGCGGGTGGTAAACGGATCGGATCCAGATCCACAACCCATACCCACTACTTAAAGAAATGGGTATTGGGTTAAGCCCAATAGGGGTTAATGGGTTCGGGTTTACACCCGAACCCAATTCACCCAAAGGAGGAAGAAGCAGCAGCAGCTACTGCTGGTGCGCGCGCAAGCCGGCCAGCAGGGCTGGCCGGCGGCAGGGGAGGCCTCGCCGGCGGTAGTCCCAGCCGCCGGCGTCGCGGCGGGCGCGTCCTGGGCGAGGCCCGGGCGGCCTGGGCGCAGCCTGGGCCGGCCTGGGCTGCCGGGCGCGGCCTGGGCCAGAGTTTCGGTGCGGCCTGGGCTGCCGGCCGGGCTGGGCCGCGGCCTGGGGGTCGCGGCCGGCGGCGGCGGTCGCTGGCGATGGGTTGGCTGCCCCTCTCCCCTGTTTTGGGTCGCACACAGAGAAAGGAAGAGATTTGAGAATTTTAATTAGAGAGAGAGGAAGAATTTAGAGAGAGAGTTGAGAGAGAGAGGGTTTAAGAGAATTTTTGAGAGAGGAAGAGAGAGGGAGGTTTAATAGGGGGAAGAGAGGCGGTGGAGATGGGTCAAAGGCGGTGGGGGAGTTCTCTGGAAGAAGGAAGAAGAAAAGAAAAGAAAGAAAAATTAAAAATTAATGTTTTATTATTATTAAATTAGCTCGATATTTGACTAGCTCCGAACAGTGCATAAAAATTACAGAAAATAGGAAATATTATCCTGAGACGTATGATGAAGACGGTTTGCAGAAACTCGAACCGGTTTGCAAATTAAAAATCCCGGAGTGTCTCGCCGATACGGGGGACACCGGTTTGGCCGGATTTTCGATAAATTCAGAAAATTCTCAAAAATACCCAAACGTAGATCAAGTGATTCTAAGACCTACGGTGAAAGCCAATTCTCAAAATACAACTCCATTTGTGAAATAAAAATCGGAAGGTCGGTTATCAGTATCGGTCGACACCGACTACGGAGATTTTCCAAAATAATCCAGAAAAATTTCAGAAAATCCTGAAAAATCTCAAATATTAGAAAATGATTTTTGAAACTGAAATCAGCTCAATCGTAATACCACGGAGGTCAAATCAATTTTATACGTCGTATCGCGTACCGATACGGTAATACGTACACCGTGGATCAGGGGGTTACACTTTCGAATGTACATAATGATATTCAGAAAACAAGGGTTGAGTGTCATCTCTAGGGGTTTCTAGCATATGTGTCAGGAATGATTCTGAATTACCCAGTGCATCCTTGAGCGCTTCCCTCATCTCTTGTGAGAGGCGAAGCAGCTCGTGTATGGTGATACGAGTTGGGATATTAGCCAGATGGGCCAATATATCAAAGCGGAAAGGAACGTCAAGTCCCGGGCCTAAAGGTTTCTTCAAAACACGGTCAAACCGGACTTCTTTCTGCTTTTCTTTTCCCGAGATCGGGACTGAAGCTGGATTGGGTACTTTTACTGACGTCATTTGCTGTTATATCTCATCAGTAATTTTCTCATATTGTTTCAAGTATGACTTCCCAGACCAAGTAACTGTTGGCTGGGGTTCATTAGCGTGTGCTGTGAAAGCATGCCTCTCATTTTTAGAATCGCTAAGAGAAGTTATTGTTACATTGTCATCATCTGGCAAGACAGAGACAACATTATAGGATTCCCTTTTGACTTGGATCTCCTCGAATCCCAATGTTCGTCTTGGGTAACGTCTGGGTGCACTGATTGAGTTGGAACTTGCACACAAAATACAGAATTTCAGAACTTTAAAATAAAGAGTACAAGTGCTCAATTCTATTGTAATAGCAAATGGCTATGCGGGTCGTGATCCACAAGGAGGGACTAGCGATGGAAGCTTTTTTTTAGTAAGTTTTCTTTTAAGATACAAAGGATGGTTAAAATTCTTCTTTTAATTCTTGTAAAGAAAAAGAGAAAAATTAGGTTAAAGTCAAGTTAGAAAGAAGATGGTAGATTGAGAAGGTAGAGAAAATAGAAAATGAATATTTACAAAGAAATTGAAAAAGAGTGAAAGAGATTTGAAAGATTGTGGTGTTGGTAATTTACACTAAAATTAAAAGAAAAAACTAAAAACTAAAAAACTGTTATGAAAAATCAACAATGGTGGCTATCCACCAATCCACCCGTCAAATCCACTGTGCACCATAAATAAATTTACTATGCGCTGATGTAAGCGATGACGCAAGCGACTGCATAGTGCCCCCAAGGTTTTCCTATAAATAGGCCCTTCCTGATTCATTTCAATGTACACAGACAAAATTCAGAAATCAATAAGAATTCCTATTTCTACTCTGTCTCTAGAATTCTCTGTCTTGGTGTTATATTCTCGGAGTTTTACAACACGTTATCAGCACGATCACTCTAGTCTGTCCCCAGCCTCTGCCTCCGTCAGCTAAGGGAAAAAGCCTACCACGCCAAATTTCTGCCTCCATTAGCTTAAGGTAAAACTTGTCACGAGCCTCTGCTTCCACTGCTCAAGGAAGAATCCTATCACAAGTCCCAGCTTCTACCTCTACAATCTCAAGGTAAAATTGGCAAGTTACTATACTTATGATATTCGTATAACACCACTACTATAATAAAAGGAGGCTCTGCCACCTATTTATAGAAATATGATGTGATTACGAAAACTGAATTATTATACTAATTATATTCATATAACATCATTACTATAATGAAAGGAGGCTCTGCCACCTATTTATAGTAAAGTGATGTGATTATGCTATCTTTACTAACATCTAACTTGATGCTTGCGTGGATTAAACCCCAAGCTTCTAACATTATATATTTTATTATTCTACTATTATATCTGGACAAACACCCACTGAAAGGTTTACCGAGTAGCGTGGTGTGCCAATATTTATTTCAATAATTACTGCTTTATTAATTATGCCTGCAAAACACCCACCAAGTAGAGTGGCGTGCATATATTATAGCTCGTAAATATATATAGTACAATACATTTATTTTACCATTTCCTTAATTACAATATTTAATTATATAAAATCTAAATTGTTTTTCTCTCTCCCCAAACGGCTAAAAACCCCCAACGGCTATACCCCCAACGGCTATAATCCCCCAACGGCTAAAACCCCAACGGCTATAAACGGCTATTTTTCATCCTATAAATTGGTGAGTTCTCAACCACACAACTCACTCCTCAATCTCTCTTCATTCTAAAAATTTTCATCATCTCTAGAAGCTTTGCGTTCGAGTTTTTTTTTCGCAAGATGCTTAGTCCAGCTTTGATGTTTCTTATTGCCGTCATCATCATCAACACTTCTATCGTTTTTCTTGGAGATATGGATCCAAGTGAATTGTACTCGTATTTTTTTATTTTAATGTTCACTTTTCCTCTTCTACTTGTAGCTATTATGGTTGACATGCAAGTTTTCTTTGAGAAATAAAAATGTTGTGATTCTAATTATTTTTATATTTTGTTATAGTTATCACCATGTCAAACTTTGCAAAGCTTGAGTTCATTCCACTTGATATCACGGGGAGAAATTATATGTCTTGGGTTATTGATATTGAGATACATCTTGAGTCAATGGGTCTCACTGAGACCATTAAAGAAACAAATTCTACGTCGTCACAAGATAAGGCAAAGGCGACGATCTTTATCCGCAGACATCTTGATGAAAGTTTAAAGTGTGAATATCTCACTGTAAGAGACCCAAGTGCCTTATGGAAAAACCTCAAAGAAAGGTTTGATCATCAAAAGGAAGTTGTACTCCCTGCCACTCGTGATGAATGGAATGCTTTGCGCTTCCAAGACTTTAAGAAAGTTAGCGACTACAACTCTGCAATGTTCAGAATAGTATCCCAGTTGAAATTCTGTGGGGTAGATATCACAGATGAAGAAATGTTGGAGAAGACTTACTCCACATTTCATGCATCCAACATAACACTGCAACAATAATATAGGTTGCGTGGTTTTAAGAAATATTCTGAACTAATTTCATCTCTTCTTGTGGCAGAGAAAAATAATGAACTTTTGATAAAAAATCATCAGTCCCGTCCTACTGGTTCAGCAGCATTTCCAGAAGCAAATGCTGCATTTTCTAAAAATTATGGACGAGGATATAATTATGGACGTGGTCGTGGTCGTGGCCGTGGACGTGGCCGTGGACGCGGTCGAAGTGGTTTTACAACCCTTCACAGAATAACGCGATCCACAAGAAGCATCATGTGGAAAGACATGAAAAAGGAAAAGATGTTCGTGAAAGTTCTCTTCGGAATCCTGAAAATTCCTGTTACAAATGTGGCTCCAAAGGACACTGGGCTAGAGTGTGCCGAACACCGGAGCACCTTTGCAAGCTCTACAAAACATCCTTGAATGGAAAGAGAAAGAAGTGAATTTCACTGAACATGATGATCCTATGGATGATTCAACTCATCTTGATGCTTCGGATTTTACTGATGATTTTGTTGATCTTCCAACACATCATGACGCTGGTGATAATTAGACATTTGATTATGTATTATCATATTTTGTTATTTGTAATCTTCAAATTTATCTTTGAATAAAATATTTCCCTTATAATAATATGTTTCAAAATTTATTCTTACCAAATTGTTTATTTTGCATGAAGCTTGATATGGATTATTCTAATGATGAAGTCAAGACCAAAAGTGGAGAGATTTGCATACCGGATAGCGGTACTACACATACTATTCTCAAACATAAAAGGTACTTCTCTGAATTAAAACCAACAAAGGCAATCATCAATACAATATCAGGTCCTGTAGACTTGATTGAAGGGACTGGTAAAGCCAGCTTCATATTGCCAAATGGAACAAAGTTTTTCATAAAAGATGCTTTGTTTTCACCAAAATCTAAAAGAAATTTGTTGAGTTTTAATGATATATATCTTCATGGATATGATACTCAGTCTGCAACTGAAGAAGATATGAAGTATATGTATCTTACTACCTATATATCAGGTAAGAAGTACATATTAGAAAAACTACCAAAGCTTTCCTCAGGATTGCATTATACATATATAAATGTGATAGAATCACATATGGTAGTTAAAGAAGATACAGAGACAGTAACTCTGTGGCATAATCGTTTAGGTCATCCTGGTTCAATGATGATGCGAAGAATTATTGAGAATTCACATGGACATACTTTAAAGGGCCAGAAGATCCTTCAAGTTAGTAAGATTCCATGTGAAGCTTGTTCTCTAGGAAAATTAATTATGAGACCGTCACCAGCTAAAATAAAAACAGAATCACCTATATTTCTTGAACGTATTCAAGGTGATATCTGTGGGCCTATACACCCATTATGTGGACCATTTAGATATTTTATGGTATTAATAGATGCCTCTAGTAGATGGTCACACGTTTGTTTATTGTCAACTCGCAATGTGGCATTTGCGAGATTTCTTGCTCAGATTATTAGATTAAGGGCACAATTTCCTGATTATACAATCAAGAAAGTTAGACTTGACAATGCTGGTGAGTTCACGTCTCAGGCTTTTAATGATTATTGTATGTCGATTGAAATAGTTGTTGAACATCCTGTTGCCCATGTACATACACAAATGGTTTGGCTGAGTCGCTGATTAAACGCCTCCAACTTATTGCTAGACCATTAATAATGAGAACAAAGCTTCCTATTTCTGTATGGGGTCATGCAGTTTTACATGCTGCAGCATTAATTCGCATCAGACCAAGTGCATATCATGAGTACTCCCCTCTACAATTAGCATTTGGTCAAGAACCAAATATTTCCCATCTTAGAATTTTTGGTTGTGCGGTATATGTACCAATTTCTCCACCACAACGTACAAAGATGGGTCCTCAAAGGAGACTGGGAATATATGTAGGCTATGAATCTCCTTCTATTATAAGATATCTTGAGCCTAAAACTGGCGATGTTTTTACGGCTCGGTTTGCCGATTGCCACTTCAATGAGGCAATTTTCCCAGCATTAGGGGGAGAAAAGAAACAGCTGGAGAAGGAGATTACATGGAGTGAACCATCCTTATTGCATCTTGATCCTCACACAAGACAATGTGAGACAGAAGTGCAAAAGATTATGCACTTACAAGAAATAGCAAATCAATTGCCAGATGCGTTCACTGATACAAAAAGAGTGACTAAATCATATATACCAGCTGTAAATGCTCCTGCTCGGATTGAAATCCCAAAAGGACAACCCGAGAATGAAGTCACTCATGAGTCTAAGACACGCCTGAAGCGTGGTAGACCAATCGGTTCCAAAGATAAAAATCCTCGAAAAAGAAAAGGAGCAGATAAGCACGATGACCCCAATGTGCAAGAATGTGTTCCAGAAGAAACACAAAATAAGCAAGAATGTGTTCCAGAAGAAACACAAAATAAGACAAATCAAGAGATGAAAAATCCTGAAGATATAGAAAATTATGAGATCTCTATTGATTATGTCAATACAGGAGGATTATGGAATCGAAATAAGATGGAAAATATAGATGAAATATTTTCCTATTCCGTAGCATGTGATATTGTTAACGGAAGTGAGGATCCTGAACCAAGATCCGTCACTGAATGCCAAAATAGACCTGATTGGATAAAGTGGAAAGACGCAATACAGGCTGAATTGAGTTCGCTTAATAAGCGCAAAGTATTTGGGCCTATTATCCTCACGCCAGAAGCCGTGAGGCCAGTAGGATACAAATGGGTCTTTGTACGAAAACGCAACGAGAAAAACGAGATTGTAAGATATAAAGCTCGACTTGTTGCTCAAGGTTTTTCGCAAAGACCTGGAATTGATTATGAAGAAACGTATTCTCCAGTGATGGATGCAATTACGTTTAGATATTTAATCAGCCTAGCAGTTTCTAAAAATTTAGAAATGCGTCTTATGGATGTTGTTACAGCTTATTTATATGGATCGCTTGATAGCGATATTTATATGAAAATCCCTGAAGGATTTAAAATGCCTGAAGCATTAAGTTCAAAACTCAGAGAATTATATTCGATCAAATTGCAAAGATCATTATATGGGTTAAAACAATCAGGGCGCATGTGGTATAATCGCTTAAGCGAGTATTTATTAAAAGAAGGATATGTAAATAATCCTATATGCCCATGTGTTTTTATAAAGAAAACAACATCCGGATTCATTATCATTGCTGTATATGTTGATGATTTAAACATTATTGGGACTCACAAAGAGATCCTAGAAGCAATGATATATTTAAAGAATGAATTTGAAATGAAAGACCTTGGAAAAACCAAATATTGTATTGGTTTACAGATTGAGCACTTGCAAAGTGGCATACTTTTGCATCAATCAAATTACACTATAAGGTCTTAAAATGCTTTAACATGGATAAAGCAAACCCTTTAAGCACTCCAATGGTTGTTAGATCATTGAATGTGGAAAAAGATCCATTTCGCCCTCGCGAAGATAATGAAGAAGTTCTTGGTCCTGAAATACCATATCTAAGTGCAATTGGAGCTCTTATGTATCTAGCTAATTGTACCCGACCAGATATAGCATTTGCTACTAATTTATTAGCAAGATTTAGCTCATCTCCTACACGGAGACATTGGAATGGTATTAAACATGTATTTCGTTATCTTCGTGGAACAACTAACTTTGGTTTGTTTTATTCCAGAGGATCAAAACAAGAAATAACTGGTTATGCAGATGCAGGTTATTTGTCAGATCCACATAAAGCCAAGTCTCAAACAGGATATGTGTTCACATGTGGAGGTGCAGCGATCTCTTGGCGTTCACAAAAGCAGACACTTATTGCCACTTCTTCTAATCATGCTGAAGTCATAGCACTCCATGAAGCAAGTCGAGAATGTGTATGGCTAAGGTCTGTAACTCAACACATCCAAGAAACTTGTGGATTACCAGTCAACAGAGATCCAACAGTACTGTTTGAAGACAATGCTGCATGCGTCGCTCAAATGAAGGAAGGATTCATCAAAAGCGACCGTACCAAGCATATACCCCCGAAGTTCTTCTCATTCAGCCAAGAGCTTGAAAAGGATAAGCAAATTACTATTCAGTATATCCGATCAAGTGATAATGTGGCAGATCTCTTTACAAAGGCACTTCCCCCTACAACTTTCAGAAAGCTTATTCATGATATTGGGATGCGTCATAAGCGAGATTTATGAAGAAGAACTACTCATGTCAACTTGAGGGGGAGCTTACGTGGCTGCACTCTTTTTCCCTTACTATGGTTTTGTCCCACAGGGTTTTCCTGGTAAGGTTTTTAACGAGGCAGCATAGAACACGTATACAGAGATGATGTACTCTTTTTCCCTTCGCTATGGTTTTTTCCCACTGGGTTTTCCTAGCAAGGTTTTTAACGAGACATCATGTATGGTGGACAGCCAAGGGGGAGTGTTATGAAAAATCAACAATGGTGGCTATCCACCAATCCACCCGTCAAATCCACTGTGCACCATAAATAAATTTACTATGCGCTGATGTAAGCGATGACGCAAGCGACTGCATAGTGCCCCCAAGGTTTTCCTATAAATAGGCCCTTCCTGATTCATTTCAATGTACACACACAAAATTCAGAAATCAATAAGAATTCCTATTTCTACTCTGTCTCTAGAATTCTCTGTCTTGGTGTTATATTCTCGGAGTTTTACAACAAAAACATACTTATCTCTTCGGCGCCTGCTTACCTTTGACCCGTATCGACGATGTACCTTTACTTGAAGGCGAGCGAAGTATGGCAGATGAGATCTTCCCCATTCCCGATTTACACTATGAAATGAAGGGGCGAGCTATACTACCATAGAAATGGATGTCCATCATCATAAGCCATCAACGGCACTTGCAAAGAGAAAGCAACTTCGAGGCTATGGTTTCACTTGGATCCACAAACAAAAAAGAGGAAAGCGAACAAAAACAAGAATAGAAAAGAAAAGGAAACCTCGATTCGATTCAAATAACAATGGAAGAAAAGATCACTTACACTGGTGTCACCTTCAGTACAAGCTTGCTCTCATTCCTCCATGAAAGTATCCTCTCCTCTCATTTACATAAATAAAATAAAAATTACATGAAGAAAATAAAAATCTAAGTTACAAACTACAAATTAGCCTAAGTTCTATTCTCTGCTTGGTCGTCCTCCCTTGCCTTTGAGATTGCAGTTATTTATAGAAGAAATGTAGATGTTAGAGGAGTATGAAGATAGGAAAACCTGGCTATTTCTGAATTTGAATCCTCCCTTATCTCCAAACTTGATTTGATGTGGATATTCAGTTCTGATCTGCAGTTTGTTAGCGTGTTAATTGCTGAATATCACTTATCAAATGACAGAATTAGAAATAGTGATCAACATAAGAGTTGTAGTTCTGTAAGTCCTCTTTCTGGATCATCTTGAATCATCAGATTTAAGATTCGATAGCGAACGTTATGATTCAAATACTGAAATATATCCAGTCAGAATCTGAGTCAAACTTGCTTCATCTCATCTGTTGATCTTCTCTCTATCCATTTATCTCTCTGTATTTGATATTATCCTCAATTGATCTTTAGCTAACCAAAATGAATTTATAGAAATCTGAATTTTACTAGTTTCCATTTGGTGTTATCTTTCTGATTTGCTCTGATCTTCAGCTGAACATTTGCCCCAATCCTTGATTTGTTCTAACTAGATCTGGGATCATCCTCAGCTAACCAAATTGATCCAGTTAAATCTGATTTTAACTGGTACTTATTTGATTTAATCCTCTTTCTCTTCATTATTATCTTCTACAAAATGGACATTTAAGACAAAGAAATTAGCAGATTTATTACACGATTAATGTAAGAGTGTAATGAAAAGAATGCAAAATATGTGTACGATCATGCACCCACAGATTTCTCCAGTCTTTAATATCAGGGAAACAAGATCTTTAGTCTTTTGCTGCTTAGCTGAAGGGTTGTTTATCTCCAGCCATGCCTTAGGGCTTGGAAAAGACCCATCAGGGACTCTAACCTTTGGCATGGTGTCAAAATCAAGAGTCACCACGTTCGTTGTGACTTTCTTCTGTTCTGACTTTAAAGTCAAAACTCTAGCGTCGACTAAAGCCAGAATTTTGTCCTTGAGAACAAAATATTTGTTGGTAGGATGATGGACCATCCTATGAAAATGAGAATAATTGGGGTCGTTTGTGCGTCCCACTTCATTAGGGCGTCAAGCCCCTGACAGCTTCAACTTATTCCCTTTCTGGAGTAGATGGAATATTGTTACCACCTGCTTGTTGATTAGTCTGCAGTTCTGCATTATTATATCACATTTTCTCACTGATTTATGAATAAAATGTCAATCTAAACCGTGTTTTGATCTCTCTTGCAGATAATCAAGACAAGGAGGGCAAAAGGCTAATAAGAGCTTAATTAAACCCATTTTTGGGTAATTAAATCCGCATTTCTTGGAGGCCAAGTAAGGGATATTCTAGAAGATACACTGAATCTAGACCCTTGCGCACGTCAGATGAATATACGGATGAAAATACCCGAATCGGAGCATATCTAGAAGGTCCCTGAAGCGTCGCGAATTCCCACACCAAAACTAGGACCTAGGTCCCTGGTATTGCCGCAAAAACGCGACAATAGTCGTGTTTTCGCGGCAATTTGGTGGGGCCACGCATCGATCTTTGACGCGTGGCCTCGTCTCCTCTTCTGGAACCTCCTATTGCCTATAAATAGGGCAGAGATTGGCCAAAACACAAGCAGATTTGAATTTAGGCTAGGTTTTCTATATTTTAGTGTAGGGTAGTGTTGGTGTTCTTCTTCTTTTATTTATATTTTCATTTCGTTTTTAGATCTTGTAGTAGGGCAGAGAGAGATATTGATGTAATAGATGGTGACAATCTATGTAAAGGTGTCTCATTTCTTCTCCATTGTAATCTTCTCCATCTTCTACATGGTTTTTGGCTTATTTCTTCTTCTCATGGCAATCTAACTACTAACCACTAAGCATCTAACCACTTACTTGATAATCCACATGAATCTAATAGCCTCTACTAGGCCTTTCTCTTGCAAGAGCCATTGATGGCTCATGATGATGGATTCTAACATTCTAACATTTCTAACACCTAATCTACTAACTTACTAACTTGCAATGTCTTCTTTATTTCATGCTCACCTCTAACCGGTTTTGATGATTTAATAGTAATTTGCAACTTGTTATGTAGTATGGATGTATTATTGAATGTAGAAGAACAATCTTATGGGTCATGCTCTGTATCGTCTCTTGAAGCCAAAGATTAGTGATGGCCAAGGATCCATGTGAAGCAACTATCACTAAGAGGTTAGCATGGTTAGTGGAGCAATTGGTAGTTAGTAGCCATGAGTTTTCTTTTATCCTATTTTAAAAACCAATTCCAAACTCTTTTATCAATTTTTCTATCGTTGTTTTTACCATCTTTTTTGTTCACCTTTATTTTCATTTTCTTTACTAAAAGCTTCATCTTCTTTTCTATCTTGTTTTCCAAACCACTTATCTTTTATTTTCACATCACCAATTTCATCACCTTCTCCCCTATTACCTCTGGATTTTCTTTTATTTTCTTTTTCTAATTCTTTAAACAAAGAAGACTTGTTAACAACTAATGTGAATAAGAACTGTTAATGCTTCTATCGCCTTCCGTCCCTGTGGATTCGACCCGTTGAGCTAATGCTATAACGGAAGTATCGAGGGAACATTAGCACAAACATATACAATTTCACTGATTTCATAATACACATTTTCAAGTACTCGTTCCGCTCCGATCACTCGTCTTTGAAGGAGTACTGTTTCGGAGGAAACTTAAACTCCTGATTATTAACGCCGCTCTTTTTGGTCTTCGAAGGAACCTCTCCTGACAACTCGACAGATATAGTCTCTTTTCCTTTGGCTTGGGAAGACTGTGCCATGTCGCCACGCCCTTTATTGTTCATACCCCATTTGTCTTTCGGGGTAGACGGTTCAAACTTTTTAGCCAATTTCTCAGCTATTTCAGCTTGCTCAACTAGTTCCTTCTAAGTATGAGCCTTGACAGCCCCATACGAATCTTCACTTGGTCCAGAAAGTTATACCTACATGTCTGCAACAGCATAAGCAATGGCATCCCTGCCGGACACATCAGAGATAAGTTTTTGAACCGCTCAATATAATCACGGATGGATTCTCCTTTCCTCTGCACGGTGAAGAGAAGCTTATCCATGATCACCTCAGTGCTATCCTCATAAAAATGAGAAAGGAATCGAGTCTCCAATTCGATCCATAAATTTATAGAGCCTAGTGGAAGGCTTCTGAACCAGTCGAAGGCTACTCCTTTGAGAGTACCAATAAACAGTCTAGTCATAATAACATCGTTATCTATAACATTACCAATCTGTGATCAGAAGTAATAGATATGCTGGTCTGGTGAGCTTTTACCATCATACGTATGTAACGTAGGTGGTTTAAACTTTAGAGGATATGGCACTGAGTCTCATTCAAGTGGGTAGGGACGAGTCATGCCTGCCTTCTTTAATTCATCCCTCTGAGTTAGGGATACAATTTGAGCTTGGATGCCTTTAATAACTTCAGCATCGATGGAGGAGTCTACCCTTGAACTTTCAATCTTAGGTTGCTCATCCTCATGATGCTCGTCCTCGTTATGATTGCTTCTGGCATCATTATTATTCCGATTGGTGAGGAGTTGAGCAAGCATTTGTTGAATGTTGTCCAAGGCTTCTTGTTGGGCCTTGGAGGTCTGCTTTTGAGCTTCCATCCGTCGACATAGGTCATCATTCCGGTTATCGGCCATATGCACCGATACTTTGTCCGTTTGCACCGAGCTGTCCGTTGCTGAAGAGGCATACCCACTAACTTCTCCGTTATCGTCTGACCATTGGAAAATACTTTTTGATGGTTCTGGTGAAATCACCCTAATTGAAGAGGATGGCTGTTCATAGTTATAGGGTATCGCTACCCTGAATCTGGTGCCTTGGAACACACCTTCTTGCCCTACCAAGACTTGGCCCAAACTAGGGCTATAGTCTGAATCTGGAGAACTAAATGGAGAGGAGTCAGCATCCTATCTTCCTCATCTACCCCTGAGCAGTCCAATTCCTCTTCCTACCAAATTGGAAGACGCAGAAGGAAGATTTGGCACGATTCGTGTTTTATTCCTTTTCTGATGCTTTATAAGGGCTTGAATTGATAATCATTTGAAGACCGAATGTCGGGCTGAACCGTTGGAGACTGGCCCTAGTCGGCAATAGGCTGAATGAATCGTCACCAACTGGCACCCTACTTGCTCGCAGCAGGAGGGAGGAGTATGGAGTATCCTAACTTTCGCTTGTTAGTTAAGAACTCTCGTAGGTCAGAATTGATCGAGCTTAAGCGATCCAGTGCAGTGACTCGAGCGGATCGCGTACTGATCTGTTCAGGTTATTTTGAAATCACCTTTTTGCTTATAGCTCTATTTGTAGGGGCAGGCTTAGCACTAGGGGGCTTTGGAAACAAAGCACGAGATAGTGCTTCGTTCTTTGCATTACTGCGGAGGTAATTAACACTGCATAGTGCTTTTGTTCCAGCTTCGCAACTGAGAACTCTGTTAGCACCCTTAGGTGTTGAAGCTGCATAAGCACCGCTATCAACACTTAGGGGCGCTTTGCCTTTGTCTTCGCGCGAGAGACGAAGTTGAATCTCAACTTCATGTGCAGCCTCATACAGAGAGGCTTTCGGCTTCGCCATCCAGATCTGCTTGCTCTGAGCAGTCTTAGGTTCGCGTGGAACCTGTTTGGCCTCACATGAGACGACATCATGTCGATCTTTAGTCGACTTAGCTTTGGCAGAGGCTGAGAGGGAGTGTGACAAACTCCCCTCCATCATTGGCGCGGTTGGCGCGAGCTTGGATACAACGCTAGCTGGGACTATCGTCTGATCTGCAGTCCTTGGTGCTAGTGGAGATTTTCCTATGCTTCCAGGTTTTGTGCACTGGACCACCCTCGGAGAGGAGTTCCTCGAACTTCTCTTGGTCAAAGTGAACGACCAAGTTTTCGACAGTCATGGGTTCTACACCCTGAGCATTGCATTGCGACACCGTCTCCTTGTTGCGGAAGAAGACTGAGTTCCCCAGCGAAGTCGCCATCTTGTTTTCCATGGATTTGCAAAAGGGAAAACTTATAAAAAGTTGTAGGAGCGAAATTACAAGTACTTCTTTAAAGAAAAAAAGACTACAAGTAGATCTCCTCTGAGATTTCTGGGAAAGTGTGCCGGTAGGAGTCTGATCAGCGCGTGATCACTTTGTCCCTTTGATGATGCAATCACTCAGGTATGCAAGCCTTCTCTATAGATTTTCCTTCTCGCCTGGTTCCGAAAATCTTTGAAGATAAGGCGTATTGGAACCCTGAATCGAAAAGAGAAATGAATCTTTGAAGTTTTGGAAGTGAAAAGCCCTGATAAGAGAAGAATTTAGCTGCTACTCGCCGCTTGCTCTCTATGCCGCACCACCTTTCTCTCTCCCCCCTCCTTGCCGCCTCGCCCTGTTGGGCTATTTATAGGAAAAATAGGGATGTAACCGCCCTAAAAATTAGCAAACAGATTGAGTCAATCTAGTTTTGCTTTTGGAAAGTAGCCTTGCTGCGAGGCTAGAAACAGCTTCTGCAAAGCTAGAAACAGCGTATAACACTAGTCCCTTGATCTGCTCCACTAAATGAGGGATACTCCCTTGATCTTCTTCAGCTAATTGAGAGATCTCCCCTGATCTTCTCAACTGATTAGGGGAGTCAAGAGATCATGGCAAGTAACTGCCAAATTTGATTTCAATCACAATGATCTCATCTGGAGATTTGATTGGTCAAAGATGACCATAAAAGACCCGCAGCGGGGCTACTCTAACAAGCTCGTAGCGGAGCTAAGAGAAGCTTCTGGCGAAGTTAAAAGTAAGCTCTCAGCGAAGGTACAAGTTGGCATTTTTTTGCGCGGCTCTGTAAAGCGTCAAGCGAAGCTATCAGCTAACTCTTTGCAGAGTTATGAAAAACTCCAGGGCAAAGCAATAAGTTAGCTCATTGAGGAGCTATGATGGAATTCTTGTAAAGCTAAGTGAACTTAGCCTCTCGTGCGATTGCTTATCCCTTGGGCTCATGTGAGACTAAGTATTGGACTAACCTAGTGTCTCAAGACCTGCTTAGGTCTTTTCAAAGACAATCCTGGCTTACTGTCTCAGTAGGGTCCAAGTCGCTGATTCGTCCTTCTGGGATGGGTGAAAACTAGTCGTCAGCTTGTCTTTTGTAAATGTCAACAAGTTAGACCTTATTCAAACTAGTTAAGAGTCTTGTCTTTTTTAAAGTGTCAACAGTTTTGGAGAAAGTAATCTTTAAAAGGCTTTATGAGTGATGTGTTTGTTTGTTTTTAATAAAGATGAATCCGAGCTCACTATTCTATTATTCAACCATGTATAGTTCTTCTGAAAGCATAAATTGCCTCAATAAGATCATAGGCAAAGATATAAGTCATGTAAAAAGAGATCAAGTAAAACACATAAGATAGTCTTTTAGAAATTGAACTTAAGTTTTGAAATCATTCTTTAAGTTTAAATATTAAACCATCAAAGCATTAAAGCAAGCATAGAATAAAAACAAGTTCTTTTTAAGATCTATTTCAAGAGTTAGTGCAAATCACTTCTCGTCCTCATGTGCCCTCAAGAACACTTGCCAATATGTAAGGCTTAATCTAGGCATCCATATGATTCACTAGGTTCTTTTTAATAGAGATCAATCAAGAAGAAAAACATCATAGAAGAAGAATAATAGTGAGCGCAGAAAATCGATTTAGCTACTCATAACGATGAAAAGTAAACAATGCAATCAAATAAAAAAAAAGACATACCAGTAAAGTTTGAGTAGAGATAAGCAATGGTGAATCCCCTTTGATTGTCATTTCAATGGTCAATTACACACTCTTTTCCGCTCTCTCTCACACTTATTTTTGGACTGAACTACAAAATTAAAATGAGATACACCTTCTCATAAACTATCTAACAATCCTAAATCTTAAAAATAAAGCTAGAAAATTAAACTAGTTTTCAGTCCCTTCTTCAGTAAACTGCCTGCCTTTTATAGGCAAAAACCCAGAGGGGAGAAAAGTGAGGAGAT
Source organism: Agave tequilana (assembly GCA_038442645.1). Lineage (NCBI taxonomy): Eukaryota > Viridiplantae > Streptophyta > Magnoliopsida > Asparagales > Asparagaceae > Agave > Agave tequilana. Next base: position 33,738 of record JAVJIF010023404.1, read on the forward strand.
AAGGGGAGAAAATGCTCCCCTTATCTCCACCACTTGGTCTCAGAAATGCGGCTTTGGCCGCGTTTCCGCGGCCTGCCATATCCAGGAGGAGATATTGATCGTGCGCGATTTCATCCCCTTTTGTCCGGTTGAATTTGTTGTTGGTCTCTGGTTCTGATCTGACCTTCGGTGATCCTCAAGCTAACTGATTTAGATTCGTATAAATCTGAATCAACCAATTTTATTTGATTTTATCCTCCCTGATATACGTTGATCTTCAGCTGGAATCATCTATATCCTCCTGAATATTTATCCCTTCTTTAAATAAGATTTAAATCAGAATTAAAGTGGGCTTTTGGGCTCAATTTTCTTCTACCTCTATTAGCACATTATTAAATAAAAATAAGACTAAATAACATAGTTTATTTGATAATAAATATAAGAATTTGACAATACATATATACAATATCAGTGACCGATCACACGACCAGGGGACAAAGAAAGGAACAGTGAGAGGAGAGAGACCTAGAAAAAGATCAAGAGAAAGATCAAGCGAGAGAAAGATAGAGACTGAGAGAGAGACAAAGGAAGGGAAGCGGGTGGCCGACGGCGGGTCACGACCACCGGAGGCCCCATAAAGAGAGAGAGAGAGAGAGAGAGGGGTTAGAGAGAGGAGAAAGAGAAAGAAAGAGAGAGGAGATAGGGAAAGAGAGGAGATCTAGAGATAGGGGAAAAAGAGCCAGGGGAACTGGCCAGCGGCACGGCGGCCGGCCAGGTGGTCGGCTACGGCGCTGGCTAACGCGGCTACAACCAGAGAGGAGGAGAGGGAGAAAGAGGGAGAGAGGAAAGAGAAGTGAGAAAGAGAAAGAGAAACAAGAAGAAGAAGAAGAAGAAGAAAAGGAGGCAGAAGAAAGGGGATGGCTGGCTAGTGGAGTGGTCGGCGGCCAGGGGGTGGCACAAATCTGGCCCAGGGAGGAGGAAGAAGAGAAGAAATAAGGAAGAAAAAAAGAGAGAGGAGAAAAGAGAGAAGGAGGGGGGCGAGAGAGTAGGAGAAGGAGGTATTGGGGTGGTCGTCAGTGAACAGGGCCGATCGGACCGGCGTTGGGGTGGCCAGATTTGGCAAAAGAAGGAAGGGAAGGTTGAGATAGAGAGAGATGGAGTGGGAGTTTAAACGGAGAAAGGGATGAGGAGGAGGGATCGAGCTGGGGGGGCACCGCCAGCACTGGGGAAGGCGATCACCAGCTCTGGGAGGTAGTCGCCGGAGTTGGGCAGCGCTGGCATTGGGCAGCGGTCGCCGGTTGAAGAGGGAGGAGAGAGAAAGAGAATGAGTGGGAAAAAAGAGAGGGATATTTATTAAGTGGTGGGAAGTTGGCCACGTGGCGAAGCCAGGGAAAGGAAAAGAAAGAAAGGGAAATAAAAGAGAGGAAAAACAAATTACTTTAATATTAATATAATCCAATGAAATTCGAGAAATCCAGAAAAATCCTCAAAAATTCTCAGAAGTAGAAAGCATCATCCTAAGGAACAATATGAAATCAATTTCAAGAAATGCAATATCGTTTTCAAATTAAAAATCTTAGAATTGATCGACGATACCAGTTGATATCAATTTGAACATTTGCAGAATAATTCGAAAAATTTTAAAAAATCATGAAAATTTTAAAATATTGAAAAATGATATTTAAAACTGAAATCGGTCAAATCTGACTAGCGAAAAGGTCAAAGCAAGCAGTACACTGGGATCGAGTCCTCGATTCAGATTAGGGCTGATTCTGAGTCCAAAAATTAGAATCGATACCAAACAATCACATAAATAATCACAAAGTAAAAAATAAATAACGGGAGAAAAAAGAAAAATATGATCAAAAAATTGGGACATGTATCTAAGTACGTATTCCAAGATCAGGATGTTACATACTATCCACCTAACAAAAATTCCTTCTTTGAAATTTTGATAAGGGGAAGTTGAACACGGAAAAGATAGGGATGAGAGTTATACCAATTAAGATATGAATAGCTGAGGGTAACTCTCACAATTGTCTGAACAAAAATCTCAGGACAGGATGTCTTCTGCACTTTTTATCGTATTAAGTTTTGGACGGTGTCATATTAATACCGACTTGATATCTGTTAATAAGAGAATACCTCCAAAACTTCAGTAGACTAACCAAATCTGAACAATTAGAATTAAGTTGGTATAAAGATGACGAGAACTGAAAAGTAAAAGATGGGAGGGAATAAGAAATCAAAGAAAAGGATTATCAAGAGGGAATAGATAACCTTGTACTTGTAGTTGAATTGTATAACTAGGATCCATGCTGTCACGCCCCACAACCCAAAATACGCTACGTGACATGATCGGCGACGTGTACGCGTTGGGTATGGCGTCCTTACGTATACACGTTAAGCCTACTGTAGACCTGTACAAGTTTCCTTATAGGGTAAGTGCACTGCTGATATGCTATATTACATGTAACAAGAGTACATAACACAGTTCAATACAATACCAAAAACATAATACATATGAGCCCATCAGCATATTGATACAATAGCTAAAACAGAAAACAAATATACAACTATGAAATATACTGAAAGCCAAAAAGAGACGACAAGCTCACGAACTGTCCTACAGCTGCTCAGCCAAACCGTCTTGGTACTCTGCGTCCTCCTCTGAGGGTGTAACCACGGACTCTACATCTGGGCATGCAAACCTAGGGACTCAGATGCGACCGAGTAAGTGTACAAAGAAAAGATAGGGAGAATAAAAACTACCATGAAATATACATGCACATGGCTGAAACAAGACATGTAAGAAGATGACGATAATCAAAATATCAATGGAGTAACTTTTCACCATCTTGTCCATGAGCGTATACCTGTGTGATATGAGCCTTAACAATTGAGGAGCTCTAATCAGGTGGGTGTATCCCGTGCATACCCGGGATCACGGCCTTAAACAGACCCCTGGCTGCTGAGACCAGGGCCAGCCCGCTAAGGCTGTAACATGTAACGGGAACTCAATGAGCTAATACAATAACGAAAAACGGAAGCTCATGAGCTATAACAGACGGTAGCCAGCGCTACCCCGTCCCCTGCAGTGGGACAAACAATGGACCCAGACATCCACCTGACAAGATCTAGTCAAGTTTCCCATGCCCAAGTGTTTGTATTACAATAAGATGAACCTAGTCTGATAAGTTCTGATGACTTTTCCTAGTAGTGTGTGCGAGTATGCAGATAACCGGAGTCAATAACAAGAGTATCCGTAACAGGAATGTTCATGTAAAGGGTAACAGTAATAAATAGTAGGCAACATGTAACAGGGATAAAGTACAAGAATATGCATGCATAATAAACCATAATCATCATGACTAACCCAATATAGGTAACCCCAGGCTAATCTTTACCACACAATCCCTCAGGGATAGACAATTTGTCAGGAACGTCCACAATATCGGTAATCGAATATACCGATCAGATGCCACGAATCATAAAAATGATTTATTTGGAGAAATAAGAAAAATACAGGGAAACACTTGCCTTATAAATGAAGTCCTCGCTGTTCCGAGCCCAGCGGTATCAAGAACGCGGGATTCGGACGTCAAACGACCCAGTTATGGTTCAAGACACGTTCAGGTTGCTTTTATAATATCTGAAAATTGTCTGGGGGTTAAACGAAATTTTTAGGGTTATACATGAAATAATAATAATGCAAAAAGGGTTACTATGAAATTTTACCTCTTATATGACAGTGGTTTCGGGTCTTTGGTAACGGGTTGCGGGTTTGAAGGTTTTAAAACCCGTTATGGGTTTCTTTCTTCCACGCCGACGCAACAGCAGATGAAGGAAACGAAGAAGAAAAGAAGCAGGAGAAAACGAAGAAGAAAAGAAGAGGAAGGAGGAGGAGGTCTGCCGTGATCAGGGTGGCCGCGCGCGTGGCTCAGGCGAAGACCAGAGCTCCGATGATGGCTCCGGCGAAGTGCCTCGACGAGAGAGAAATGGGAGGATGAGTGAGTGATGGTTATGACGGAGAGCGGTGGTGGTGCCGGAGAGTTAGCGGGGTGTTTCTGGTGAAGACGCGATGGCCGGAGGTAGGTGGAGTAGGTGGTGGTGTGGGTTGATACAATGGAAGAGAGGAAGTGAGGTGGGGGAGTGGCGGTGCGGTTGGCGGTGCTCGCGTGGGGGCGGGGGCGCTGGGGTGCTCGCGTGGGGGCGCTGTGCTCGCGTGGGGGTGGGGGCGCTGGGGTGCTCGCGTGGGTGGCGTGAGGCTGAGGAGGAGGCGGAGGCGGCGCAGGTGACGTGAAGGGAAGAAAGAGAGAGAGAATGAGAGAGAAAGAGAGAGAGAGAGAGAGAGAAAGAGAGAGAGTAGATTTAGGTTTAATGAAATTTGGGGTTTTTAAATGTGAATTATGAGGTTTTTAATATGAATTATGTTGGTTAATGAGAAGATTGTAGAAAGGTGAAGAAGGTGTAAAGGTCGCTTAATAGGAATTATGTAGAAACATAGAGACAATTTGTATAGTCGGTTAGATATTTCGATTAGGATTTTTATAAGATTTTTAGTTATTTAAATAATTGGGTAAAATTTTGACTAGTTCCGAACAGTCCTCAAAAATTATAAAAAATAAAGAATATTAGTTTAAGACATAATGTGAAATCAGATTGTAAATATTCAAACCGGTTTGCCAATTAAAAATCTTAAAAGAATCAGTGATACCAGGCGACACTTATTCGACCCGATTTTTGAACTAATTTAGAAAAATTGTCAAAAATACACGAAAGTAGAAAATAAGATTTTAAAGATTAATACAGAAGTAGATTCTAGAAATTGTTCTCCATTTGTGAATAAAAAATCCATGGGTTAATTATTGGTGTCGGTTGACACCGATCTTGGACATTTTCCAAAATACTTCGAAAAAATCTTCAAAAACTTTTAGAAAATTCAAACTAGTAGAAAATAATTTGTGAAGCTGAAACTAGTTCAATCTGGCTCTCAGGTTGATCAAATCACTATGTACTCCACATAGTATATTACGGTGACACGTATAACTACGACTGAGGGTTACACTTACATTCTAGTTATAAATTTCTTTATTATTAGTTTGTCGGCTAGTTATACTGAAGATGTGAGAGCCTAGGCTCTAATACCATCCTGTAACGCCCGGATTCCGCAGATATGGAGACGTTACTGTGACGTATAAACATAGGGCGAAAGTACTCTCACATATATACGCTAAGCATCAGTACAGGTAGGAATCAGAGTGTAAAAGTACAGTAGTAATATACATTTCAACAATAATAGTACAGGTACATTATTATCACATAATGTGATCTAATATTACATAAATATTACGTCATCAAGAGGCGCAAAATATGAATTACAAGGAGTTATACAAGAATGAACAGTATAACAAGAGCTCACGAGCTACAATAAGGATCTCGAGAGTCGAGCATGAGGGGCTAGAAGAAAAGAGCTCCAAACAGGCTACCGCTGATCCATTACACTACCGCTACGCTACTCTGATTAACAGGTTCACCACGGTCCAATCTCCGGGATCTGAACATGCAGGTCCAGGGTTGTTAGAAGCAACCAAACGAGTGGTAAGATGATGCCAAGTGGGGTGCAAAACCAAGCAAATGTGTACATGATCAAGTGATGTAATTCAGGCATTCAAGTGAGGCATTGACCGAAGACATGAAGGAAAATCAAGATATCAGTGAAAAATCCAGAAGCAAGCTAGCATACGTGTAACGATAGACCCGAATAGGGATAGCATGTATCAGAAACCGTGTCGTGAGCATAAACACACACAAGTATGAAATGAGACATCAAGTAATGCATTAAATACTTGCATGAACAAAAATAGGTTGTATAAGCTTAGACCTTGAATTCATGAAGTTGATACGTTAAGGGGATAATCCAAACAAGAAAACCCTCATACATATACCATATACATCATGTCACCACAACCTGAGTTCATACAACTCATGTTGCCCAAAAGTAACAGAATGAGAATATCAAGAATAATTACTGTGTCATAGAATGCATATACAAGTGACAGGCAGGATAACTTAATCATACAATAGTAATAATCAGCATCGCCTGTTTTTTCTAATCATTTCCTTCCAGTGTCCCATACCACTAGAAGTTCATACTGGGTTCGTACTCTGGTAAAGCTCAATCTGAATTCTAAAATACAGATACCACTATTCGGATGAGAAAGTGATTCAATGACACCTGTTACTGAGTTTATTATTATTTAGTAATTAAGTTATATTTGGGCATGGTCGAGTGTTGTGTGCTTAATCATGCAAATATAAGTCGGTAAACCAGAGATCAGGAAATCTAGTGAAGTAACTTAGAAATCATATATAATCAAACAGAATGTTCAGCTCAAGTCATATTACACAAATAAATGAATTATAACAGTATCGCAAGTCACAAGCAAGACTGGCCAAGTCTAATTGTATAACCCATTATACAGTTTCATGAGACTAGTACGTCAAAAGAATAATCCAAATAAGAAAACCTGAAAACACCTAGAGGGGGGGTGAATAGGTGATAATGCTAATCTAGAAACTAAATGCGGAAGCTAAAAATTATTTTGTAACACACTTAATACAACCAACAAGTGTAGCCGAATTTCCCGTGAAGGGCTCTGGACTAACTCCTCTTGATTCCCCTAGATAAGGGTTGAGGTGCTATATGAAGCTCTTGTGGTTAAGTACAAGTGAGGCACACACAAACAAGCCAAGCATATAAGGATGATAAGAAATATGAAATAATGCAAGGCAAAACACAAGCAAATAGATATGAATGATATGAATGATGCACAACACAAATAAAGAGAGAGGGTTGAGAGGCAATGGAACAAACGCAAATATAAAGATATGTTTCAAGGTTCGAGCCCCTAGCTCTACGTCCCCGTCTTCACCGAAAAGGATTTCCAATCCACTATCTCCCACCGAGGGAACCTCCACCGAGGAGGATTTTTACAACAAGGGAGTACCGAACTCCTCTCTCAAACACCACCTCACAACCAAGGGGTAGGCCCGTAGCCAAACAACCACAATCATCTCTACCGAAGAGGGATAAGGCCCGTAGCCAACAAACAAACTCCACCTCTCACTAGAGGGAGCAAACCAACAATCTCAACCTCTACCAAAGAGGGAGCAAACCAATCACCCGATCAACCTCTACCAAAGAGGGATACAACAAAAGTAAGGGTGTTACAACTTGGAGGTTTCCACAACCTCAAACAATCTCTCTTTTCCACAAAACAAAGATCCTAAATAGATTAGGATAGAATGATAGCTCAAGTGTAGAAAAAACTAGAGTTTGGAAAACAAAAACTCAAAGAAAAATACTTGGGAAAACTCTTGGTAAAAGAAAGAAATGAAGAACAAAGTAAATCTCCTAATTTTTTATTTTCTTTGATTTTTCCAAAAACTCTAAAACAAAATAAAGATTGATCTTTTGAAGCTCTAAAACCTTTTGAAAACTTGTTTTAAACACCAAGAAAGGAGAAAAAATTTAGCTCTTGAAAACTTAGTTAAAATCCCAAAGAAATGGGGTTTATATAGGCCAAACAGAAAACTAGCCGTTAGGCTGATCTGTCAGCCTGACAGGCCTGCGGTCGACCGGCCGGTCGACCGCCAACGGTCTCAAATATGACCATTGGGGCATGCCGGTTGACCGCCCAGATACAGAGAGCAAAGCTCTCTGGTCTGGTCGACCGACCGGTCGACCGGCCCATTGCCTGGCCAGACGTGCACAGACCTGTGCACGTCGGTCGACCGAGCGGTCGACCGGCTCTGGCATACGGTCGACCGTCCCGGTCGACCGCCAAAGCCTGGCAGCCAATTTCTGGGTCAGAAAATCATGTTAAAAAATATTTTAATAAATCTTGTAAAAACTTCTAAAAATCCCCAAAGATAGTTTTACCATTTTGCATTGATATATAAACTTGTGATAAATATTTCAACTCAAATATCAAGCATATGAAACTATTTTTGTGTTTTATCATTTTTATCAAAAACCAAAACATGTATTTTATCAAACTTGTATTTTTCAATACATGAATAGGAAAGTCAAAATAAGTTTGTTTAAAAGTTAAGCATGCATGTATAGAATGAAACTACTATACATAAACCAATTAAACTTGTTTTAATCAATTATTCATGAAAACAAATATTGGTTAAACTAAAACCGAAAAACCAATATCCAAACATAAAACGTGTGTGTGTTGTGCACTTGAGCATATCAACTATTCTAAGCTTTACACATGGATTTAAAACACACTAAACTAAACTATGGATACCTAAGTCTTCTTGACGATCTTCATCTTCAAGCCGACTTGGTCCTAAACGTGATCCATCGAGTGCAAAGGTATGATCTTGATGCTCGGGCACTGGAATCACCATGCGAAGGCTTCAAAACTCATCTTGTTGAAGCAATCACCAACTAATATCTTACTAAATGATCTGAAACTAAAATCACAAGATTATTAGTAAACATAACTACATGAGTTAATCATCATCAAAACTAGAGTGGAAGGCCTTTGGGCCAACAATCTTCCCCTTTTTGATGATGACAAAACTCATGGAGTTATATATGCATGGATTAAAGTCAAGCTTCAAAGAAGCTCCCCCTTAACTCATGCATAAACAAATAAACATAAATATGCAATGAATGTGAAACATGAAACATGCATAGATATGCATAAACAATAAAACATGTTCTTGATACCAATGAAATTTTCAAAAACAAAACATGCTCTAGATACAAATTAAACTTAATATACGCAAAACATAAATATGCATATAAAACATGTATCGATCATGCATATATAGAGAAGATGTTGAGTTTATATGCATGTTAAACTCTCAAATAATTCTCCCCCTTTTTGTCAATCATCAATAAAGGGGTAAAAGCAAAAGCAAAATAATAAATTTTTCTCCCCTTTTTTGTTCGAAACAAAGAATCAACAAAGGGGTCAAAAAGCAATAAAAACAATGTTCTCCCCCTTTTTGCCTAAAACAAAAAAGAATATCAATAAGGGGTTACAATCAATTAAGATATCAATTTAAATATATGTCAAAGATAGCATCTTGATACCAATTGAAAGTGAACATAGATCAATCAACAAATGGTATATGCGATATACATTCATGAAGAGGAAGATGTGAAGCTTCCCTACATAGATACATTACAAGAAGGAGGGATGACAAGCCCTAATTCACATAACGTACACTATGCAATGCATAAGAGGAGATGTGAAGCTCCCCCTACACACGTGTACCACATAAAGAAGAGTTGTCAAGCTCCTCAATATAAGATACACTCAACATGAATCTATATGTAGAAGAGATGTTAAGCTCTTCTTGCATATAGGCAATGCAAATCAAAACTTTTTGACTATTTCCTTTAAACAAAATTTTGAATTTCTAAACAAATTTTGATACCAATTTAAAGTATTATTCTTTTTAAACATATGATACCAAATTGAAAATTTTATTTTCTATTCATAAAGCAAGGGAGTGGAATACAAAGCCAAAGGTAAACCAAATACCAATTGAAAAATAAAATACGAGTTTTCTACCTGTTTATGAAATACCAAATAAAACAATGTCTAAGCTTGTATTAGAATACCAATTGAAAAAAATAATCAATTGAAACATGATGATCATTAAAACTCAAGCTTAGCATAAACAAAATATATATATGTATGAAAAATTAGATACCAATCGAAATTGATACTATTTGAAATGTAAGCATACATATATAAAAAAATATATGAGTATACAAAAAAATGTCAATATTGATACTAATTGAAAGAGTCCAATGATACCAATTGAAACAACAATAATATCAAATGTATATCTCATATAACCTATTCTCCCAATCATGTTCAAGTTTAAAATGATTTTCACTATAAAGCATACATGAGCATGATTTCCCATCCAACCGCCCTTGGAAGGTAGGGTTTTTCAAAAAATAGATTTGAAAATAATGTGTATTTGAAAATCTCTACCATATGAAGAATTCGGACTAGTTAAATGAAATTTTTTTTTTAAACTAGTACGAAATCCTTCAAGTAAGGAATAAAACAAAAATGTTTTTTATGAAACATGAAATCCACATGATAATCAACACTCTAAGCCAATTAAGCATAAATATGACTCATGAAAGCAAAAACATGAGTAAATAATAAATGTGAGTGTACAAATAAGATGTGCAGACCATAATCATGAAAGATGGACAATAAGCTCAATTCCTTTAAACAAGAAAATTATCAAAACTTATTTAATCTTCAAGGTATATGTATGTCTTATACAAACTAAAGTATACATATATATCCAAACACAACGAGTCCACAAAGATATATGCATGAAGGCACGTGGCTCAAAAGGATGTATATGTATAAACAATAGTTTGGATAAAATAGACATATACATGAAGTTAAACATAAACACTAAAACATGAAACAAATCCAAAAATGGGAATATAAGTTTAAATGCATGGATCATCAAAACTAGACTATACTTGCACATCTAATGGGTTCAAATAAGCATTCAAGCTCAAACATATATAGATTTATTTGTGGCCCACTATATGTACAAGTATATACCAAGTTTTAATGAAAACTAACATTTAAACAAATACTCAAATTATGAAGTATCAAAAACAAGATAAAATCATCATGATAAATCTTAAACATGATTATTATGTAAATTCACATGTTATTAGATTCATGATGTACATGATAGCTAAACAAAGGTGAGAACACTAGATGTGAGTCCATATAAGCATGGGTGTCTCAAATACTATACATGTAAGTCATAAGCCTAATAAGCATGGCATTAACACAATAATCTATAAACATCCAAAACATGCTATAAACAAAAATATGAAAAGCATGTAACAATAAATAAGGAGTTAGAGATTTATACCAAAATCGATGAAGGCACCTCTCTAGTCTCCAAAATAAGGTGGTCTTCCCACCAAACTTCCCTTGAAAGTGATGCATCCAAATAATCTCCTTTAAGCTCGGAACACATTCACTCCAAGGTACCGCTACTCTCACGTCATGTGAGAGCCCACACCTACATCATAAGTAAGAGGGGTGGTCTTTGGTACCCATATCCTTTTGGGTCCATGAGGGTTAGTCCCTTTTCTAACCCAAACAAATTTATTTGCTAAATTAACATCATGAATTCTATCAAAGCAAAATTTAGCAAGGTGGCCCTTACGTCCACAATGTGTACAAGTGTACACATGAGCATACATGGTGTGATGATGGTGACCATGGGAAGCATGTGTATGCCGTGATGGGTGTGCATGCAAAGATGGAACTTGTTTCTTTCGAAACAAAGATTCCAAGCGTGTATGGCTCTTGGCACAATGGCTCAAGGTGGAGCCCAAACAATCCACTCTCTTCTTCAACAAACAAAAATCATCATTAATCCTAGAAGAAGAGGTACATGCAATAGGTAGACTAGATGAAGAAGCTACACTAGCATGGCAAACATGTGCATCAATCTTATTTTGCAAACAATCATTCTTCTTCAAACAAACATTTAAATCATTTGAAATAGAAATTATTTTATTTTTCAAAGCAACATTCTCTTTTAAAACAAAGTCAACTTTTGAAGACAAGTTTCATTTTTCTTCAAAATTGTTTCACAATCATTTTTATTTTTCAAAAATTTATTTTCTTTTAATGCAAGATTAAGTTGAGATTTTAATGAATCCCTCTCATTAGAAATCTCCTCCTTTTCTTGCAAAACCATGTTAAGTCTAGAAAGCAAATTTTTATTTTCATTTTTAAGGCCTAGACTTTTCTTTTTCAAAACATTATATTTTTCAATCAATTTTCACACACAATAGAAAGTTCTTCATTTAAAGCATGGGCATCAACATAATCATTAGAAGAACTAGCATCATCATCATCTAAGTGAGTTTTCGAGTGTACCTCAAGGGAGTCATTCCCTTGGATCATATAGCATTGTTGTGGCTTAGATTCTCCACTAGATTCCTCCTCTTGTTGGATTGGCATTTGAAGCTCGGAGGTGGTGGTTGTGGTCAACTTGTTCCACACTGCAAAGGCGGAATCAAGGTTAGAAACAAGCATAAGATAATCTTTTGAAAAAGTGCTTCTAATAGCCTCTAGGGCTTGTGCATTGGCCCCTATATGCTTGCTATCACTAAGGTAGGATTCCTTAGTAATGGCAAGGTGAACCTTATATCCTAGGGTTTGGAGGTATATGGACATCCTAGCCTTCCAAACAAGAATGTTGGAAGGGTCAAATATAGGTGGGGTCATGAAGTCCATGAGTCCAAACTATATGTGTGCAAACAAGCAAATGCAAATGCAAATATAGATTAGCTAAACCAAGATCTCACTCCTAGGATGTTAAGCCTAAGTATCAGGAGCGTAGGCTCTGATACCAATTGAAAACACCTAGAGGGGGGTGAATAGGTGATAATGCTAATCTAGAAACTAAATGCGGAAGCTAAAAACTATTTTGCAACACACTTAATACAACCAACAAGTGTAGCCGAATTTCCCGTGAAGGGCTCTGGACTAACTCCTCTTGATTCCCCTAGATAAGGGTTGAGGTGCTATATGAAGCTCTTGTGGTTAAGTACAAGTGAGGCACACACAAACAAGTCAAGCATATAAGGATGATAAGCTATATGAAATAATGCAAAGCACAACACAAACAAATAGATATGAATGATATGAATGATGCACAACACAAATAAAGAGAGAGGGTTGAGAGGCAATGGATCAAACGCAAACACAAAGATATGTTTCGAGGTTCGAGCCCCTAACTCTACGTCCCGCCTTCACCGAGAAGGATTTCCAATCCACTATCTCCCACCGAGGGAACCTCCACCGAGGAGGATTTTTACAACAAGGGAGTACCGAACTCCCCTCTCAAACACCACCTCACAACCGAGGGGTAGGCCCGTAGCCAAACAACCACAATCACCTCTACCGAAGAGGGATAAGGCCCGTAGCCAACAAACAAACTCCACCTCTCACTAGAGGAGCAAACCAACAATCTCAACCTCTACCAAAGAGGGAGCAAACCAATCACGCGATCAACCTCTGCCAAAGAGGGATACAACAAAAGCAAGGGTGTTTACAACTTGGAGGTTTCCTCAACCTCAAACAATCTCTCTTTTCCACAAAACAAAGATCCTAAATAGATTAGGATAGAATGATAGCTCAAGTGTGGAAAAAACTAGAGTTTGGAAAACAAAAACTCAAAGAAAAATACTTGGGAAAACTCTTGGTAAAGAAAGAAATGAAGAACAAAGTAAATCTCCCAATTTTTTATTTTCTTTGATTTTTCCAAAAACTCTAAAACAAAATAAAGATTAATTTTTTGAAGCTCTAAAACCTTTTGAAAACTTGTTTTAAACACCAAGAAAGGAGAGAAATTTTAGCTCTTGAAAACTTAGTTGAAATCCCAAAGAAATGGGGTTTATATAGGCCAAACAGAAAACTAGCCGTTAGGCTGATATGTCAGCCTGACAGGCCCGCCAACGGTCCTAAATATGACCGTTGGGGCATGCCGGTCGACCGCCCGGTCGATCGCCCAGATACAGAGAGCAAAGCTCTCTGGTCCGGTCGACCGACCGGTCGACCGGCCCATTGCCTGGCCAGACGTGCACAGACCTGTGCACGTCGGTCGACCGAGCGGTCGACCGGCTCTGGCATACGGTCGACCGTCCCGGTCGACCGCCAAAGCCTGGCAGCCAATTTCTGGGTCAGAAAATCATGTTAAAAAATATTTTAATAAATCTTGTAAAAACTTCTAAAAATCCTCAAAGATAGTTTTACCATTTTGCATTGATATATAAACTTGTGATAAATATTTCAACTCAAATATCAAGCATATGAAACTATTTTTGTATTTTATCATTTTTATCAAAAACCAAAACATGTATTTTATCAAACTTGTATTTTTCAATACATGAATAGGAAAGTCAATATAAGTTTGTTTAAAAGTTAAGCATGCATGTATAGAATGAAACTACTATACATATACCAATTAAACTTGTTTTGATCAACTATTCATGAAAACAAATATTGGTTAAACCAAAATCGAAAAACCAATATCCAAACATAAAATGTGTGTGTGTTTTGCACTTGAGCATATCAACTATTCTAAGCTTTACACATGGATCTAAAACACACTAAACTAAACTATGGATACCTAAGTCTTCTTGACGATCTTCATCTTCAAGCCGACTCGGTCCCAAACGTGATCCACCGAGTGCAAAGGTATGATCTTGATGCTCGGGCACTGGAATCACCATGCGAAGGCTTCAAAACTCATCTTGTTGAAGCAATCACCAACTAATATCTTGCTAAATGATCTGAAACTAAAGTCACAAGATTATTAGTAAACATAACTACATGAGTTAATCATCATCAAAACTAGAATGGAAGGCCTCTGGGCCAACAAAACCCTCATATATAAACCCTATGTCTCATTCTACCATAATCTAAGTGTATACAACTTGAGTTATCCCATGCAGAAGAATATTAAAGTGTTGTATTTTAAGTTATTCAATAATAATTAGTATCGTCTGATATTTCAATTGTCTCCCTACCAGTGTCACCCATCACTGGCAGTCCATACTAGGGTTTGCACGCTAGTAGAACTCACTCGAAACTGATATGGATGCACCAACATCTGAACAAAAGAGAGGCCATATATCACACATTCCTAATATTATCATTGTTTGGTTATTATATTTGTTGATACTCAAAAAAAACAAACTCTCAGACAGCTATTCAACTGGTTTAAATGATATCTAACTTGTCGACATTTATAAAAAATAAGTTGCAGACAAGCTGACGATCAGTTTCTGCCCATCCCCGAGGGACAAAGCAACGACTTAGACTCTACTGATCCAGTGAAGCAGACAGTAATTCAAGGTTACTTTGAAGAGACCTAAGTAGGCCTATGATGCTAAATTAGCTCAACACTTCGTCTAGCATGAGCCCAAGGGGATAGCCTCATCTGAGAGACTAAGTTTGTCTAGCTTCACCCTGAAGCTCTTCATAGCTTCACAGAGAACTAACAGTTAGCTTCACCTGAAGCTCTACACAGCAGTGCAAAAGGCTAACTCTTGGCTTCGCCTGAAGCTTAGCACAACTCTATTGAGTTCTAACTTCTACCTTCGCCTGAAGCTCAGCACGACCCTGCTGAGAGCTTGCTTCTAGCTTCACCGAAAGCTTGGCACAACTCCGCTGAAGAGCAGCCTCGCCTGAGGAAGATAGCTTCACCTCCAACTGGCTAGTCTAGCATGAGGAGGCTAGCCTTGCCTCCACTAGATAGCCTTGCATGAGGAGGATAGCCTCGCCTCTAACTGGCTAGCCTTACATGAGGAGTTAGCTTCATCTCCAATGGCTAGCCTCGTCTGAGAAGAGACCGCCCCACTAAGTTAGTCGAGAGAGTTAATGGGTAGTTACAATCATGATCCCTCATTAAGAGGAGACAATCAAGGAAATCATAATTTCTATTGAGCCTATAAATAGCCCACTAGTAGGCCAAACTCAGTATCTTGAAGAAATTCAAGTCCAAGAGGATTTTTTAAGAGCATAAGCTTCTTTGGTGGCTTCAAAGTTCAAGTTAACAAGAGATCTACTCTCTTACTTCTAAAAATTCAGAGAATCACTTCTCTTATCCCACAATGATCAATTTAGGATGCTAATACCCTAAGATCTTCCTCTCCAAGAATTCTCTGAAACCAGGCGAAAAGAAATTCCCAAGCAGTAGCATTTGAAGATCGATCGCTCACATCGTCAACGGGACAAAGTGATTGTGTGCTGATCAGATTCCCATCGACACACTTTCTCAGAAATCTCAGAGGAAAGATACATGTAATTTTTCTTTTAATTACTTCTAATTTTCTATTCACAACTTTGTAAGTTTTTCCTTATTGAATTTCAATTAAAAACAGGATGGTGACTCCGCTAGGGATTACATTCTCCACTGCTGAGAATCAAGTGTCACAATGCGATGATCAGACCCTCGGGTTTATTGTTGAGACATTAGTCATTCACTTTGATCAAGAGAGATTTGAACAACTTCTCTCTAGGGGTTGCACAAAACCCCTACATGTGCTCAAGTATAGGGAGGTCAGCTTAGCCAGAGCCCCTCTGGCTACCTCTTAAAAGCAAGTCTCTATTGAGACAAATAAGGCTCTCTGCAAGCCTATTACAGTCTCAGGCAAGACTAAACAGACTCTATGCGAGTCTAGCATAGTCCAAACAGAGACTAACATAGCCTTGCGCCAGCATGTTAACACTGTGCGCGAAGCTATAAAGGTTTCTCGTGAACTTAAAACAGCCTCTGCTAAGGTTATATGGATTGCAGCCTTGCATGAAGAGGCAAGCCTCACCCCAACTGGCTAGCCTTGCATGAGGAGGCTAGTCTCACCTCAACTGGCTAGCCTTGCATGAATATTCTTATTATTCACCCAACCCATATGTTTAGGCATGTGCCAACGACAAACATATATCCACATATGAATAAGACGAGTTATATTGAAAACTGATGAAAATCTGATGTCTCATATAGCTCAAGAAATTAGGCTATTGCTTCTTGGGAATTATATTACACCCAACACGACACTTCAGAGATATAGCTTCTACTTCTTGGAAATTATATTACACCTAATACGACACTTCAAAGATATCCACCATTATAAATATGGCACCATACCGCATCCATCAGTTTTCCCATTCCTCGTGTGAATGATTAATTTTATAGATTATAATAACAAGAGTAAAGGATACAAGAGATACATGAGTATCTAAAGATAGATACAAGGGTATCCAGAGATACAAGTGTTCAAGAGTACAGGATCCTGTACATATAACAAGAGCATGTGTTGAATAGTAAACCAGTCAGGTGTCACATCATAAGTATAGTATAAGCCACATATTGGGTACAATTAAATATAAGTGTATCAGGTGATAGTGTATCAGGCGTTAGATGATAAGGATGGCATATGATCAAAATAGCAAGTGATAGCACATCAGATATCAACTATCATATAACACAATATAGGAAAATGATATTGATACAGGAGATCGACACGAATACCGAAAAATGATACAGTTTTTGAAAAACAGTATAAGTAAAGATTTCAAACTCTTCACAAACAGGGTTAAAATAATTAGTTAAAGTATCAACAAGCAAGCGAGCAAGAAAGCAAGCGAACATCCAAGCGGTCATAAGAAAGACTAGAGTGAAGCTAACATACACCACTAGACTCCATCACGTTCAACGTGATTACCACTCGCGGTATGGCTTAATGCACATGACGGAGCAAGCATATGAACTCTATACTACCGCGCTTGATGAAGTCGCGCTCACAGTATAACTATACTCGAACAAGGTTAGCAGCAAAGCGCTGAGCGCTAGGTCCGCCTACCAGGCGTAGCTAAGAGACCTGACGGTCTAAGCGCACTTTCTCTTTCGAGGAAGTGGGCGAGAGCCCAAAGGGTTAATAGGCCAAAATGCCGAATAGGTACCTGCACAAATGTTAGTACCAATCACGCATATAAACTGATAATAACTAGATTATCTATGGAGTGGTGAAGCCCAGAGGCTGAGTGTAGAGCCCGAAGGTTAATAGGGTCAGAAGGTCGAGTAAAGAGCTCGGAGGCTAAATGGCCACGAAGGGTCGGCTATGCATGGTAATAAAGCAGTAATAGAGCAATATCACAGGCCGGATATATGTGCCGGTATTAAACTATACTACTATAGTGATTCGTCACAGATCTACTACAGTACAGTCCTAGGCACTCACCCACATACGTAGACAGGTATACAGTTTAATATACAGATACAATCACAAAAATACAACATGAAATAGGAAATACAAAACACTCATCAAAGTGGGATACCCAGTAAAGAGAAACCCTCGCTTAATCAAAGCCTGAACACGAGCACGAGCAACACCCATGGCCAAGGGATATAGAGTGGAATAGTGAGAGGAGAGAGACCTAGAAAGAGAGAGATAGAGAGAAATTAAGAGAGAAGAGAGAGACTGAGAAAGACAGAGGAAGGGGAGTGGGTGACCGGCCAGGCATGGCCGACCAGCGGTGGCTGGTGACAGGTCATGGCCGCCAGAGGCCCCACAGAGAGAGAGAAGAAAGGGAGAGAGAGGAGATCTAGAGAGAGGGGGAGGAGAGCCAAGGAAACCGGAAGGCGGCGCGACGGCCAGTCAGGCGGTCGGCGGCGGCGCTGGCCGCCACGTCCATAACTAGAGAGGAGGAGAGGAAGAGAAAGAGAGGAAAGAAAAGAAAGAAAAAAAATAGAAAGAAAAAGAAGAAGAAAAGGGGGAATGGCTAGCCAGTGGTCAGCGGCGGCGGTCGCCGGCCAGGGGGCGGGGCGGATCTGGCCCAGGGAGGAAGAAGAGAATAAAGGAGGAAGAAAATAAGAAAGATAGAAGAAAAAGAGGAAATGAGGATAGAGAGAGAGAGAGAGTCAAAGGAGGTGTTGGATTGGTCACCGGTGAACATGGTCGGCAAAATCGGCGTTGGGGTGGCGGATCTGGCCAGAAAGGAGGAGCAGGTTGAGATAAAGAGAGAGATGGAGTTTAGAGGGAGAAAGGGAAGAGCAGAGAGGGATCAGCCTGGGGGTGTTGCCGATGCTAGGGAAGGCGGTCGCCGACATTGGGGGGGCGGTCACCTGCGTTAGGCAGCGTTGGCCAGGGGCGGTACCGGTTGAAGAGGGTGGAGAGAGTGGGAGTGTGAAGACAATGAGAGGGAAAATAGGAGGAGAGAGAGAAAGTGAATGAGTGGGAAAAGAGAGAGGGATATTTATTAAGTGGTGGGAAGTTTGCCACACGACGAAGCCAGGGAAAGGGAAAGAAAAGAGAGGAAAAACCAATTAATTTAATATTAATATAATACGATGAAATTCGAGAAATTCAGAAAAAATCCCAAAAATTTTCAAAAGTTGAACATCATCCTGAGGAATAATATGAAATCATTTTCAAGGAATTCAATCTCATTTTCAAATTAAAATCCTGAATCAATCGGCGATACCGATTTTGAAGATTTTGTAGAGTAATTCGAAAAAATTTCAGAAAATCGTGAAAAATCTAAAATATTAGAAAATAATATTTGAAATTGAAATTAATCAATTTCACTACAAAAAAGTTAAATTAAGTAGTACACTGTGATTGAGTCCCCGATTCAGACTAGGGTTGACTCGTCCAAAAATTAAATCTGATACCAAACAATCATATAAATAATCACAAAGTAGAAATAAATATGGGAGAAAATAGAAAAAATACAATCAAAAAATTAGGACACGTATTTAAGTACGTACTCTGAGAAGGGGATGTTACAGAGGGGTGATCGGAAGGTAGGAGTTTACCAGCATTCAGAGAGAGAGGGTTTAGAGTAAACCTTCGATGCTCGTATGTTGATGTTCAAAAACTCCAAAATGTATTCACGGATTTTCTTTACTCCTTCCGAATCACCGTCGTAGCATAAGCTATTACGGGTCGATTCCACAGGGAGAGTTTACGATAGAAGCATTCACGGTTTTGAAATTGAGTTTGTTTTAAGAAAGAAAACGAAAGTTCTTATATGTTTCAAAAAAAACAAAATGACATAGAAAGTAGATGAAAAATTCTTTGTTGGTTTTGTTGAGGAAAATGGAAAAGGAATGGAAAGGAAAGTAAAATGAACTTGGATGTAGCTTGAAAAGAGATCTTTAAGAAAGGAAACTTTGAAAGACTATAGAGAGAAAAATCATGACTAGCTAACTCTTCTAATTTATTAACTTACTAATCTCATAGGGTGATGCATGCCTCACGTTGATTCATCGGCAAAGATTTATCTTGCTTGTTTGGTCAAAATATTTTTCCATGTAGATGATGAGTGATCTTCTCGGCTTGACTTGTAACCTCATTGATTCATTGGCTCCTGAGATAGATTTTCAGTGATGGAATCAAGGATAGTCTCTCAAGGATATGCTAAGAAAGAAAATGCAAGATTCATTAGTCCATCAAAGCTATACTCGAGCTAGCATTGAAGTAAGAAAATTGTACTACTAATCAATAGCATAGTTAGGTGCTCCATCTTCATGTTCCATCAAGGCACTTGTTCTAAAGACAAGGCTCTAAATGGGGCTCACATGAATCATATGGAATGAAAACAAGTATTTGCTAAGAATTAAAGTAGCTCATCTTCATTGGCGATAATAGAGACTTGAAATTACAAGACTACAATAAACATCCAATGAATCACATGAATTAGCAATCACCCAAGAGTTGTAGTTATGAAAGTTAGAGGTTAGCTAGTCATGTTAGAAAGTTAGCTAGACATTGAAGTAAAAAAGCAAACAACAATACATTGTAGAAGAAGATGCAATAGTAGTAAAAGCTTGAAGAAAGTAAAGCACTAGAATGAGAAAAGATGAGAAGAAAGAAGGATCAATTCTTGCATTTGAGTTGTCACCTCTCTAATTACAAGATCTTTCACTCTCTCTCTCTCTCTTTGCTGAATTCTAGAAGGAGAAAGAAAATTACAAGAGCAACTAAAGAAAGCTAGAGAAAATCCCAACAATTCTCTCAAAAATACAAAGCTCTTCTCTCCTCCTCTTTTTACAGAGGCCCTAGGGGTCTATTTATAGGCTCCAGGGGATGAGGCCCTCAAATCTCAACCGTGGGATTAAACGATGGTTCAACGGCCAGATGCTTGCCGCGGATTCGCGGCCAGAGCCACGTTTCCGCGGCAGAATCTTGGCCGTTGCGCCAACGATTTTTGTTGCCATTCTGTTATCGTCCCTATGCCTTGCTGGACCTTCTAGAAAGTAGGGAATATCCGTGGACGAATCCAGACCTAGGCTTCTCCTTTGAGCTTCTTCTTTTGGGCTCTTTAATTAATCCCTTAATTCCTTAAAAATTCCTTGTTTATGGGCTTTCATCTCCATTAATGGTGGACCTGAAAAAAAAGAGAAAAAAGCAATAAAAATCTTATTTTTCTTTATATAAAGCATGATATGGAAGTGAAAAATGACACAATAATGAACTCCAATCACACCCCCATACCTAGCTTTTGCTCGTCCCCGAGCAAAAAGAAAAAGAGAAAAAATCCTAGCTAAATTATTGAACCACTTTCGTAGGTGTCACGATTGCACTGAGCTCGTGCAACAAGCCGTTAAACCTCTAAGTTACCCTAGAGGAGGAGTGTTGTCTCCTGAGGGCTTTCAGCGGATTGCACCCACAAAATCCAAGAAAGAAGAAAAATGTTAGTGAAAAAATTTATGATCCATATTTTTCATGAATTTCCTTGATCTATCGGTTTCGGGTTACCCTAAACTTGTCTTTCTTTTTATAAGTTTCTATTTAAAGTTTGTCTTCAGCTTAGGTTAAATTTTTAAGGAATAGAGAGAAAATCGGATTTTGCATCAAGCCTAGTATATATACATCTATATATATGAGGAATTTTTCTTAGACTAGAGTTCATTTATTTACTAATATATACAATTTATTTTTATTTTAATGATTTATTTATTTATTTACACCTCCTTAGCTTCCTTAGGCTTTCTAATTTACCCATGTAGTGAGCCTTTTACCGATGACTCCCAAACCAGTCGGTCTTAGGGCACCAGATGAAGATACATCCCTAAGGTTCAAGGACTCGAGTAAATTAGGCCACGAATGCTAAGGACTAAACCACCTTTAGGCGTGACTGGCCATGGTTCTTAAGGCACAACTAACCAGCTTAATTAGTGGTTAAGTAATTATTTTATTTATTTATTTATTTATATTTTTTTCTTTATTATTATTTTTTATTATATATATGTGTAAATAGAATCACTAAGTCTTTGATTAATCCCTCAATATGTTTAATGTATATAATGCTAAAGAGAGAATTAAAATCTAGCTATCTTTCTTATCCTTTTTTCTTCACCTAAAAATCCAACAAAACTCCTCTTTTCAACTTATATTAAGAAATCTTAGTTTAGAATATCCATAATTCCTAAGATCAAGTTTGATTCTTTAAAAATGGATCAAAATTTTCTCTCTTTTTTAAAGGTTTTTCTAAAAAGAAAATGAAAAATCCTAAAAAGAAAATGAAAAATCCTAAGTTAGTATCTACCCCCCATACCTATCTCATGCATTGTCCCCAATGTATGCAAGATAAAGTATGCATGAAATAGGTAAAGAAACAGTGTCACCCTCCTCGTCGTTTTGGACCAGCGGTGGTGCTGGGTCCAGCCGACTGTGACGCCTAAGACCTTCCTCAATACGGTCTAATCGAGACGTTTGCTCCTCAACTTGTTTTCGCAGTCAAATTTGTCCCCGGAATATTTTCTTCATGCCCCGCCAAATGGTGGACAAGAAGGCACGTGAATCTGTAGGGGGGTCATTTTGCTAAAAGGCAGGCTCATCCTCTTCCTCTAAACTTTCTGAAGAGGACTCCACTGGCACATCTTCGGACTAGACACTAGGGGTCCAGATCGCATGAAGACAACTATTATAGGCACTAGTGGCCCTCTCGTGTGCTATGAATACCCTCTAATATGCGTTAAAAACATCATCCGGTAGAAAAGTCCTACATAGACGAGTAATCAGAATAGGGTGTGAATACTTAGCACCACGTGTGCGGGAGGAATTGGCAATGATACAATCGAAGATAGTTTTGTTAATGCAGAGCGTGTGCTGTCGAGTCATGAGGTCGTGTATTATTTGCAGCACGGGCCTGTTGAAGGAAGTTGTGTGGTCCAGTCCTAGAATATTGCGTAGATGATACAAATAGTGATGGTGCCATACTAAAGGATGTAAAGCAACACAAGAGTTCAGAGAATTAGAATGCAAACCACCCCCGGACTACGTGGGGGGAAACAAAATTCCAATTTGCAGAGGGCACTTGGCAGGGGAAACAGAGAATCGGGCACTGGATCGGACGAGTGCAGAGAGCAGCGACTACAGCAGAACTTGGCGGCGCTTGTTGACTGAGATTTCCTGCACACAAAAATAAGGATTTTAGATTTTGGAAATAATAGTGTGAGGTTCTCAGTTCTAATCCGCGGTAGCAGGGCTATGCGGGTCGTGATCCTCAAGGAGGGACTGCGATGGAAGCGTTAAGCAAGTTTCTCTAAAAATTTATCTTTTTTAGTTATTTTGTTAGTCACGATGGTATTTACAATGAGTTGTGGGAAAGAATTATGGAAGATGTGGATTTAATCTACAAAAAAGAAAAGAAAAGAAAAGGAAAGAAAACTTATCTCTTTAGTCTGCTTGCCTTCGATCCTTTTGCGACGACTTACTTTTTCTCAGAAGATTTGCAAGTATGGCGTATAGGATGTTCGTCGCCATAAGCCATCAAGGGATCTTCGTTGGCTAGGCAGTCTCGAAGCAATCGGATCTCACGGATTACAAGTCATCAGAGAGAAACAATGACATAGAATAAGATTAGAAAAACAAAGATAAAGCGAGAATAAAGAAACAATGAAACAAGAATAAAAACAAACCAACCTCGAGCAGATTTTTATTAACAATGGGGGAAAAATAAAAACTTACACCGATGTCACCTCAGTACAAGTATGATTCCTTCCTCCATGAAAGCATCTCCACTCTCAGTTACAAAATTTACAAAATAAAATCTAACCTAAAACCTAAACCCTAGCTTTTGGCCCTTGGCTCGCCTCTGGACTGTGTACTCTCTGTGTTGCATCTGCAGGGATATTTATAGGTGTTGGAAGATGTAGAGTCCTAGTACAACTCTCCCAAAAAGATCTTATCTCCAGAAATTCAAATCTGTCCTGCAACTTCTTATCATGTTGATCGCCGAAATCAGCTTATCTACGGATTGAATTGGAAAGTTTGATCAACATAAGAGTTGTAGGTTTTCAAGTCTTCTTTCTGGAGCATCTTGAATCATCAGATTTGCATAACTGTAGCAAAAGTTATGATTTAAACACTAAAACGTGTACAGTCTGAATCCGAATTCTTTGAATTTTTATCTTTGCACTCTCTTTGGCTTTTATCCTCATCCTGCAAGAGTTTAGGGTTGGGTAGAATTCTATCCTTCCCTCATCTTTAATAATTGCAACTTTAGCCCTTGCATAATTGCACTTTGACAATTGATATTTGCACTTTTACTCTTGGGCTTCAAATATGGGCTTGGATCTGGGCTTTTGGGCTCTTTAAGCTTTAATTCTTTCTTTTTATTATTTCGAGGCCTGCACACAATAAATCACAAAATATTAATAATTGTGCAGAATTAAATGAATAAATATGAAAATGTGATGGTAAATATGATGATAAAAATGCATTTTTGACTACCAATCACACCCCCACACTTATCTTTTTGCTCGTCCTCGAGTAAAAACAAAGAAAAAGAAAAAGTTAAACTAACCTAACTCACTTTCGTAGGAATCACGATTGCACTTAGCACGTGCAACAAGCCGTTAAACCTCTAGGTTACCCTAGAGGACGAGTGTTGTCTCGTGAGGGTTTTCAGCGGATTGCACCCACAAAATCCATAAAAAGGAAAATATTTGAATTATTATTGAAGAGACTAAGTAGTCTATAAGTTTTAGGATTATCATTTTTATTCATTCTTCAAACCTAGTCTTTATAAAGTCAATTGTTATTCATTTTAGGTAAGAATTAAAATTGAATTTCTAATATAGTCTTTTTCGTTACCAAAAATCATATGCATCCTTATGTTTTTACTAGGAATTCCTTAACTTGGACTCTCATGCCTCTTTATTTTTTTCTTCTTTTTTTTTTAATATGTATAACTTATCTAATTTTCTTTCGTGTAAGCATCAAGGCTTCTTGAGGCCCTCATACCTAACTAATTGATTATTAGATGTGTTAATACATATATTATATTTCTTAGCATGTATAACTCATCTAATTTTCTTTCGTGTAAGTATCAAGGCTTCTTGAGGCCCTCATACCTAACTAATTGACTATTAGATGTGTTAATACATATATAAGTAATTTTTCCTTAATTTCCTTAGGCTTTCTAATCCACCCATGTAACGAACTTAAAGTCGATGACTCCCAAACCGGTTGGCTTTAGGGCACCAGGTGAGAAAACACCCCGCGGACTCAAATTCGAGTGAACTAGGCCCCAAAACTAAGGACTTTATTTTATTTACTCACCTTTAGGCATGAATACTTATGCTTCTTGAGGCACATGTATCAGCTTAATTGGTGATTTTTTTTTCTTCTTTTTTTTTCTTTCTTTTTTTTTTATGAGGCACAAGGTCTTTGTCTTAGAGTCCTAGATATGCATTAGGTATGCACATTTCATTAAGGTAAAAATCAAGACTAATTATTTATTCAATTTCTCTCCTATACCTAAAAATTAAACAATTTATTTATTTTGACCAAGTTTTTAGAAATCCTAATCGTGATTTTCCTAATCCTTAAAACTAACTTAGATTTCTTTCAAAAAATAAGTCAAAATATTGTCCTTTTTATAACATTTTTTTTTTGTAAATTTTTTTTTTTTTTTTTTTTTTAGCAAATTTTGTTAGTGTCTACCTATGTTAGTATGTTAGTAAAGCCCACCCCCACACTTACCTCATGCATTGTCCTCAATGTATGAAATGAATGCATATATGCATGAAAAAGAACAAGGGAAGGCGGAAAATTACCTTAGGGGGTGGTTCCGGTGGTGGTCTAATTGGGCCAAGCGTTGCTACCCAATCAAGATAACATAAAATTTCATGGAGGAACCCACCAAAAATTTTCGTGTATAACCCACAAAAATGTATGTGTGATCATTTTTTAAAATTTCCACCCCATCAAATTTCCAAATTTCATAATAAATTTCAGAGTCAATTGTGTCAACCTCCTTGTCCCAAAATGGAGTATGAAAAGATGGAATTATTGACTTGGACAATATAGGTGCGGGAACGAATACCGACTCAGGGAAAATGCTCAAATCAAGTAAGGGCTCAGGAGTCGGGCTAGGTTCAAGAATTGGGTCCAAGTCAAGAAATTAAAACTCAAGTCCACAATCTTCTTCCCACAATGGAATGTGACCTAATATGGGTGATATCTCTTTACTTCCAATATTAAGGAATTCTAGCTCATCGCCATACAATTCTTCAAAACTAAGGTCAACATCTTCCGTCAGAATTGTACAATCAGTTTCAGAAGTAAAGAGATTGTGAGAATCTAGGTCAAGTTCAATATGATCATCTAAAATGGGTGATTCAATTTCATAATGAATTGGAATAGGATCCAATGTTGACTCGGGAGAAGTGAAATCAGGTGGAGACACTGGAGTCATTATTGGATCAGGAAGTAAAATTGAATCATCAAGTGGGAGATCATGATCATATTCATGCTCAAGTTCTATTTCAGGAAAGGAAAAACTTGCCAAATTATCAAGATTTGGAGTTTCGGCAAGTTCAGATGATGGCACTGAAATAGAATCTTGTTGTCCAAAGCAACTTGGTTCGTCGGCTCTAAGAGAGTGGTCAGCGATATCAGAATTTGCCGAACTGTAAGAACGCAAAGATTGAACCATCATATCTAAATCATGCTCGCGAGCTAATCTAGCCTGAGTCATGGCTTCAAGCCTCTTTTGGAATTGGATTTGGAAAGAGGAAGTGAGATCGTGATGAAGTTGTGAGTCGGTGGACTCACGCATCATCATGTCTAAGATTGATGGTGGTTGTTGCTTGGACTCGTGCATACTCATCATTTCCCCGATAGATGGTTTTCTATTCTGAATGGGTGGATCTGAGTATGAATCTTGGGAAGAATGTGGACTAGATGGATATGGAGGACAATTTGGTTGAGAATTAGACTCGGGGGACTCGAAACCCCATGAACTCTGTGACGAGTTGAAATTATTATGGAAATTATAGTCATAAGATGGGGGGTGTGGGTTATATTCATTCGGATAAGACCATTCCGGCACACTAGATTGGTCAAAGTTAGGGTATCCCGAGTTGGTAATATCCGAATAATAGTTAGGGGTGTAATATGGATTAAAATTGGAATATTCTTATATGCCATATCACACCAACACAAACACAACAAACAAAAAAAAAAAATTCTAACCTAAGTTAGGGTAGACCTATGACCTAGACGACTCCTAACTGGTTAGACTGTCCACAGGAGGTTGGGTGCAGACTTTGACCACAAGTTAATCAGCCAGGTCAGGGCAAGAGTGGTGGGAGGTTTTCCGTCAAAGACGTTCCTTAATTAAATAACCACCACACTCAGGGCTTTCGGCCCTCAATCCCCTTCCTAGACACTGATTTGGCAGGAGTCAACTTCCAACACCGTTCCCCCTTAGGATAATCTCCTAATTGAGTCCGAGATGTCCCTAGGGCCAACGTCTAATCTTTTTTAGTTAGGCTTGGGTTAGTGAGTGCTTGGGATATGATTTTTGGGCTAAGGAAGGGTGATGAAATCCCCACCTTATCTTGTTAATGGGTTATGCCCTTAAGATGAATTAGTGCAAGTGTACAAGATAAATAGATAAGAATCACTCAAAGCAGAAAATCAACCAAGAGATGAGTCATATTCTACATGCAATGCGTACGTACCTTGCTCCTCCAGCACTCTTCAACAGTAAATAAAAATAATTGAAAAGACACGTGCCTAATATGCAAACGTCTAATCAAATTTTATTTTTAACAACCAATAATTTACTGTTGAATTATTAGCAATTTACAGGTATATCACAGAACAAATCAGAACAGAGCAGAAAACAGAATTTTTAACTTGAAGCACCCTGCAAAAATTTGGATCAGTAATTCACCACTGTTGCCGCGTTTTCGCGGCTCTGGCCGCGGATCCGCGGCAAAACAGTGGGTTCTGGTGCTCTGCCTTCGAGGGCAGAGGCACAGAATAGCAATATGTCCACTGCTGCTGCTATGTTTCTATTTCCTGTTCTCCAAACCTGCAAACAGAAAAGAATAAAGAATTAGTTAAAAATTAAATTTTTGTTTTAGAGATAAACTTACCGTCCCTCCCCGGCAACGGCGCCAATTTGTTGACTGAGATTTCCTGCACACAAAAATAAGGATTTTAGATTTTGGAAATAATAGTGTGAGGTTCTCAGTTCTAATCCGCGGTAGCAGGGCTATGCGGGTCGTGATCCTCAAGGAGGGACTGCGATGGAAGCGTTAAGCAAGTTTCTCTAAAAATTTATCTTTTTTAGTTATTTTGTTAGTCACGATGGTATTTACAATGAGTTGTGGGAAAGAATTATGGAAGATGTGGATTTAATCTACAAAAAAGAAAAGAAAAGAAAAGGAAAGAAAACTTATCTCTTTAGTCTGCTTGCCTTCGATCCTTTTGCGACGACTTACTTTTTCTCAGAAGATTTGCAAGTATGGCGTATAGGATGTTCGTCGCCATAAGCCATCAAGGGATCTTCGTTGGCTAGGCAGTCTCGAAGCAATCGGATCTCACGGATTACAAGTCATCAGAGAGAAACAATGACATAGAACAAGATTAGAAAAACAAAGATAAAGCGAGAATAAAGAAACAATGAAACAAGAATAAAAACAAACCAACCTCGAGCAGATTTTTATTAACAATGGGGGAAAAATAAAAACTTACACCGATGTCACCTCAGTACAAGTATGATTCCTTCCTCCATGAAAGCATCTCCACTCTCAGTTACAAAATTTACAAAATAAAATCTAACCTAAAACCTAAACCCTAGCTTTTGGCCCTTGGCTCGCCTCTGGACTGTGTACTCTCTGTGTTGCATCTGCAGGGATATTTATAGGTGTTGGAAGATGTAGAGTCCTAGTACAACTCTCCCAAAAAGATCTTATCTCCAGAAATTCAAATCTGTCCTGCAACTTCTTATCATGTTGATCGCTGAAATCAGCTTATTTACGGATTGAATTGGAAAGTTTGATCAACATAAGAGTTGTAGGTTTTCAAGTCTTCTTTCTGGAGCATCTTGAATCATCAGATTTGCATAACTGTAGCAAAAGTTATGATTTAAACACTAAAACGTGTACAGTCTGAATCCGAATTCTTTGAATTTTTATCTTTGCACTCTCTTTGGCTTTTATCCTCATCCTGCAAGAGTTTAGGGTTGGGTAGAATTCTATCCTTCCCTCATCTTTAATAATTGCAACTTTAGCCCTTGCATAATTGCACTTTGACAATTGATATTTGCACTTTTACTCTTGGGCTTCAAATATGGGCTTGGATCTGGGCTTTGGGCTCTTTAAGCTTTAATTCTTTCTTTTTATTATTTCGAGGCCTGCACACAATAAATCACAAAATATTAATAATTGTGCAGAATTAAATGAATAAATATGAAAATGTGATGGTAAATATGATGATAAAAAATGCATTTTTGACTACCAATCAGCGCTACAGAGATGCTCAGACGGCCGCAGAGGCGCGGCTTCTGCCGAGAAAACGCGACAAAGAGGAGGAGGCAAATGTGGAGAAAAAATTGAGGGGCGGCGCTGGAGTTGGGTGTTTCAGATCTGAGTTGATATCTAGGGTGAGGGAAGAGACTCGGGGTAGAGGATATTTATAGCTAGCTGAGAGAGTTGAATTCCCTAAATTACCCTAGTTTGAATTAGGTATTTACAACCCTAGGGTGATTTAAAGGAATTCATTAAGAGAGGGAAGTTCTTGGTGCCATTTAGCACTAAAGTCCACTTATTTGTAGTTATTACATTTTTTCTTTTGTAAAATTTTTTTATTTTTATTATTTACAGAAGGGGTCCCAAAATGATATGCAGGAAGTACTGAGAAAATGTACAAATGAAGTGGTCACATGTAGACCGGGTCACAAAGACTCAGTTCATGAGCATCTTGTGACTCAAACTCTGTCGTAAAAAACAGCTTCAGGCGTTGACCGTTGACAGTGACAGTATTGCCATTTTTTGGATCAAAAATTTCAATGGCATCATGAGAGAAGACCTTTTGAGCAATGTATGGTCATGACCACCAGGTTTTCAATTTACCAGGGAAGAGGTGGAGTCTTGAGTTATATAACAGAACCTTTTGTCTTGAGACAAAATTTTTTCGATGAATTGATTTATCGTGGAAGAGCTTAGTTCTGTGTTTTGCTATCCGAGCGTTGTCATATGCCTCAATTCTCAGCTCTTCTAGTTCGGATATTTGCAATTTTCTCAAAGCACCGGCTTTGTCCAAGTCCAAGTTCAGCTGCTTTAATGCCCACATAGCTCGGTGTTCTAACTCCACAGGCAAGTGGCAGGATTTTTCAAATACAACTCGATATGGAGACATACCGAGGACAGTCTTGTAAGCGGTCCTATATGCCCATAGGGCATCAGTGAGTTTGATGGACCAATCCTTACGATTCTGTCCAACGGTTTTCTCCAATATGAGTTTGAATTGTCTATTGGTGACTTCCACTTGCCCGTTAGTCTGAGGATGATATGCCATGGATAATTTGTGAGAAATAGAGTATTTGGGCATTAGGGCTTCAAAAGCCCGATTGCAGAAATGACTCCCATTATCACTAATTATCGCACGGGGGGTTCCGAAGCGTGAGATGATATTTTCCCGTAAGAACTTGATGACAACTTGGTTGTCATTTGTCCTTGTTGGAATTGCTTCAGCCCATTTGGAAACATAATCTACAGCCACCAAAATGTATTGGTTGCCATAGGACAGAGGAAAGGGTCCAATGAAGTCAATACCCCACAAATCAAAATTTTGACCTCCAAGATGGGTGTAAGGGGCATCATGTCTTTCCGCGTGATTCGACCCGTTATTTGACTTCTGTCACAGAGCTTGCAGAAAGTATACGTGTCTTTAAAGAGAGTGGGCCAGTAGAATCCACTCTGAAGTACTTTCTCAGCAGTTTTTCGTAGACCAAAATGTCCACCGCAAGCTAACTTATGACAGAATGTCAAGACACTCTGATGTTCATCCTCAGGAAGACACCTTCGTATTATCTGGTCAGGACAATATTTGAATAAATATGGTTCATCCCAAAAGAAAAACCGCATTTGACTCATGAAGCGGTGTTTGTCCTGACCTGACCAATCGGAAGGTGTTCGCCCGGTTGCAAGGTAATTCGCTATATCAGCGTACCAGGGCTCTTTACACATTGTAAAAATGTGTTCATTAGGAAAATTGCCATTTATAGGTATTGTCTCCTTTGGTGCATTGGGGATTCGTGACAGGTGATCGGCTACCACATTCTCAACGCCCTTTTTATCCTTGATTTTCAAATCAAACTCTTACAAAAGAAGTATCCATCGAATAAGTCTAGCCTTTGCGTCCTTCTTTTGCATTAAGTATTTGAGGGCGGAGTGATCGGTGAAAATAGTTGTCCTGGACCCTAGTAGGTATTGACGAAATTTTTCCAACACAAACACAACAGCTAAAAATTCCTTTTCAGTAGTTGTGTAATTGAGTTGGGCTTCATTCAGCGTCCTACTAGCATAGTAGATTACGGGTTGCCTATTATCAATACGCTGCCCTAGAACAGCGCCGATAGCAAAATCCGAGGCATCACACATAATCTCGAATGGCTTAGTCCAATCCGGCGCAGAGAAATTATCGGCGCTAAGACAAGTCTACACTTAAGCTCCTCCCAGGCTTGTAAACATTCTTCATCGAATTTAAAGGGTACATCTTTTCCTAAGAGATTTGTCAAAGGTCTAGCAATTTTGCTAAACCCTTGAATGAATCGTCTATAGAAACCGGCGTGCCCAAGAAATGATTTAATGTCTTTTAAGCATGTTGGCTCAGGGAGCTTTGTTATTACTTCCACTTTAGACTTATCAACCTCAATTCCTTTATTTGAAACTTCGTGCCCTAGAACGATTCCTTGCTTGACCATAAAGTGACACTTCTCCCAGTTGAGTGTCAAGTTTTTCTCCATGCAGCGTTGTAAAACCAGCTTAAGATGGTACAAGCATTGTTCAAAAGAATCGCCATAAATCGAGAAATCATCCATGAAAATCTCTAAGAATCTCTCCATCATGTCTGAAAAAAGACTCAGCATGCAACGTTGAAACGTTGCGGGAGCATTGCATAGGCCAAAGGGCATTCTTCGGTATGCAAATGTTCCAAAGGGACAGGTGAAGGTGGTTTTGTCTTGATCCTCGGGAGCGATAGGGATTTGATTATATCCTGAATATCCATCCAGGAAACAGTAGTACTCATGCCCCGCTAGTCTCTTGAGCATTTGGTCAATGAACGGAAGGGGAAAGTGGTCTTTACGTGTGGCAGTGCTCAATTTTCGGTAATCGATACAAACTCGAATCTTCGTAGGAAGTCGTGTTTGTACCAATTCTTTCTTATCGTTTTCTACCACGGTAAACCCTGCTTTCTTTGGCACAACATGGACTGGACTTACCCATTGGCTATCCGATATGGGATAGATAATCCTATTGTCTAACAGCTTCAAAATCTCAGCTCTAACAGCCTCCTGCATGATTGGGTTCAGTCTACGATGTGGGTCACGTTTTGGTTTAGCATCCTCCATTAAATGAATCCGGTGTTGTACTATGGAAGGACTAATCCCCTTTATGTCAGCCATGGTCCAACCAATGGCTTCTCGATTTTCTCTTAACACTGTAAGAAGATCCTCTTCTTGTTGTTTCATGAGATGGGATGCAATGATTACGGGAAAAGCTTCTTTCTCATCCAAGTACTGGTACTTGAGATGGTTGCGAAGAATCTTAAGCTCAGAAGAAGGGACAGGATCTATCAATGGTTGTTCTTGGTGCAAGGGAAGAATATGTTGGCCCAAAGGCCTTCCACTCTAGTTTTGATGATGATTAACTCATGTAGTTATGTGTACTAATAATCTTGCAATGTTTAAGTTTCAGATATTTAACAAGATATTAGTTGGTGAAAGCTTCCACACATCTTTCACATGTTGATTCAAGAGCCCGCGCATCAAAGATCATACATTGCACTTGCTCGGTGAATCAAGAGTGTTTGGATCGAGCCGACTTGGAGATTGCGCTCTAGCTTGGAGATTGCGCTCTACAAGAAGACTTAGGTATTCATAGTTTTAGTTTGGGTTTAGATCCTAATTGTAAAGATTAGAATAGTATGATAAGCTCAAGTTCACAACACACACCTTTCATGTTTTGATTTTCGGTTTTAGGTTTAACCGATCTTGGTTTTCATGAATAGATTTTTTATCAAAACAAGTTTACATGGTTTATGTATATTAGATTTGTTCTATATACATGCATGCTTCAATTGTTTAGACAAACTTTGTTTGATAATCTATTCCATGTGTTTTATGTTTTGGTATTTACAACAACACATATTTTTGGACTTAATGACAAAAATCATGATATATATATGTTTCTTGTATATTGAATTTCTATTCATATACAATATGCTTCAAAGTGTTTAAATATCATATTTTTGTATCATGGATGAGTTTTAGACAATGTGTATTTTCTATTCAAAATACAAGGTTTTAGAAAATACGGTTTTTGGTTTTTGGCAAAATTTCTATGACACAAAAATAGTCAAATATGCTTGAAATTTGTGTTAGGATTTTTAACACAAGTTTGTATTTCAATATAAAATGATAAAACTATTTTTGTGGAATTTTAAAGATTTTGTGGGATTTATTGGAATATTTTTTACCTCAGTTTTCTGACCTATTTGCTGCCTGCCAGGCTAGTTCGGTCGACCGTAACGGTCGACCGCATGTAGCCGGTCGACCGTCACGGTCGACCGACGACGTGCACAAACCTGTGCACGTTTCTGGCACAGTCAGCGGTCGACCGGGACGGTCGACCGGAGCAGAATAGTCTGCTCTCGGGATTATTCGGTCGACCGGGCCGGTCGACCGTTAGTTGCCAACGGTCAAAAATTGACCGTTGGACGGTCGACCGGAAGGCTATTTCTGGCAAAAATTCTGTAAACGGCTAGTTTTCTAAATTGCCTATAAATACCCCATTTGAAAGAGTTTTTCTCTAAGAATTTTTGTGCGAAATTTTTCATACTCTCTGGTGTTTTACAGCAATCAAAAGAAGTTTTTGAGCTCAAATTGAACAATACATTTGGTGTTTTTGTTAGGGTTTGGAAAATCAAAGAAAGGGTTTTTGGGAAAGGATTTTGATTGAACTTCTCTATCTTTGTTTCAGTTTTTCCCAAGGATTTTTCTTTATGATTTCTGATTTCCATTCCTTTGGTTTTCTCCACACTTGAGCAAAAATCTACTATCTATATCTTTAGGATATTTGTGTGGGAAAAGATAGTGTTTGTGGTTGTTGTTTGAAACCACTTAGTTGTAAACCCATTTCTTGCTTTGTGCCATTTCCCTCATTGTGTTGAGGAGGTTGTGCAAATTAGGTTGTGAGGAGTTTGTGTAAGCTTGGTGCTAATCCCTCAAGTTGTGAGGTGATTGTTTGTTGTATTGGAGGAGTGCCTCAAGAAGGAGGTTGAGATTGTAAGAAGGAGAGTTGGGAACTCCTTGTAATTGTGATTGCCCAAATCCTCGGTGGAGGTTCCCTTAGTGGGAGTCCTTAGTGGACAAGCTAGTGGATTGGAAATCCTTCGTGTGTCGAAGGCGGGGATGTAGAGCTGGGTGCTCGAACCTCGGAACATATCTCTTTGTTTGCGCTTGATCCATTGACTCTTGCTCTCTCTCTTTACTTTGTGCCTTGCATTTATTTACATTGCTCATTCATATTTGCTTAGCTTGGTTGTGTGCATCACTTATTGATAGCACTTGAGTGTAATTTGCAATTAATTTTTAAATTCCGCATTTAGTTCATAGATTAGCATTGTCACCTATTCACCCCCCTTCTAGTTGACTTTTCAATTGGTATCAGAGCTAGTGCTCCTGATATTTAGGTTTAACCACCTAGGAGTGATCTTGGTTTGCTAATCTTCACTTGCATTTTCATTTGCACTCATACTAGTTTGCACTCATGGCTAGCCCTCCTATGTTTGACCATTTTAGACTTGATGCTTGGAAGGTGGACATGACTAGACATCTAAAAGGACTAGGACATTTAGTTTATCAAGCCATCACTATAGAATCCCTCCCTAATAGTAGCAAGCATAAGAAGGCCAATGCATTAGCCCTTAGGACACTTCTAGCATCTCTAAATGAACATCTTTTACCTATTTTTGATCGCTATGATTCGGCTTTTGCAGTTTGGAGCATCTTAACGTCTCCCGAGCTTCCAAGGATCATCAACAATTTGAGGAGATCCAAGAGAGACATGTCCAAAGATAAATGCTTCATGGTCCAAGGGAAAGACTCCCTTGAGGTACACTCGGATTCCCCTCTTGATGATAGCTCTAGCTCTTATTGCCATGGATGTTTTGAGGTTCAAAATTTAAATGTTGAACTTGCTTCTAAACTTGAAAAATTCTTGGAAAAACATAACTCTTTGAAAGAAAAACATTTTGATTTACAAAAAGAAATGAAGGATTTATGCTCTACTTTTGAAACCGTTTTGCAAGAGAAAGAAGAGATTACTAGTGAATGTGACTCACTAAGATCTCAACTAGACATTGCTTTAAAAGAAATTGAAGTTTTAAAAGGCAAAAATGATTGTGATGATATTTTGGAGCACAATGAGATTTTATTCTCAAGATTGGATTGTGTTTCAAAGAAAACCTTACTTTGAAAAATAAAATTGATTCAATTACAAAAGAATTGAATTTGGTTTTGTCTAAAATAAATCTTTGCAAAATGATATTGATTTGCATGTTTGCCATGCTAGCATTGCTTCTACTTCTTGCACTCCTATAGCTTGTTCCACTTTGTCTTCTAGCATAGAAAATGATATAGATAATTTGAAGAAAAGTGTTGATTGTTTGGGCTCCACTTTGAGCCATTGTGCCATGAATCACACACGATTGGAAACCTTGGTTCGCAAGAAACAAGTTCCAACCTTGCATGCACACCCATCTAAGCATACACATGCTTTTCATGATCACCACCATCATATGTATGCTCACGTGTACACATGTACACATTGTGGTCGAAAAGGCCACCTTGCTAGATTTTGTTATGATCGTATTTATAATGAAAATTTAGCAACTAATTATGTTTGGGTTAGAAAGGATACTAACCCCCGTGGACCCAAAAGGAAATGGGTACCAAAGACCACCTCTATACTTTTTGATGTAGGTGGGAGCTCTCGCATCACGTGAGAGTTTTGGTGCCTTGAGGTGGATGCGTTCTAAGCCTAAAAGAGAATTATTTGGATGCTTCACTCTCAAGGAGATTTGGTGGAAGGACCACCGTGGTTTGGAGAACTAGAGATGCTCCTTCATCGGTTTGGTATCATTCTCTAACTCCCATTTTTATTTTGCATGCTTTTTATGTCCATCCTTTATAGCATGTTGTGTTTTGATTCATTATGCTTGTGCTATGATCATTAGATTAAGGTTGTACATGTTTAGCTACTTGAGCACCCATGTTTCATTTGGAATCTACATTTAGTGTCTCACCTTGTTTAAACTAACATGTATGCCCTATATCTAATGCACATGATATGCATTATGACCATTTGGATGTTTATGATTACATGATTTTTTTTTGTGTTTTAATGATTCGTGTTTTTGATTATCACCTTGTTGACCCGTTTTATGCTTCATGTTTTGACAACTTGCTTGAATGATAGTTTTCATTAAGACTAGGATTTATACTTGTACAACTAGTAAGCTACAAATAAACCTTTATATATGTTTGTGCTTGAACGCTCATTTGTATTCACTTGTTGTACTAGTATAGTCTAGTTTTGATGATTATTACATTTGACTTGTATTCACTATCTTACATGTTTTGTTTTAACTTTATGTATATGTCCATCTTGTCCAAACTATCATTTATACATATACATCCTTGAGCCACGTGCCTTCATGCATATACTTTTGTGGACTCTTATGTTTGGGATATGTATGTATACTTTAGTTTGTGCATGACATACATATGCCTTGAAGTTTAGATCATTGGATGAATTTCATGTAATTTCCCATTTATGATGAGAATCTTGTTTTAAGATGATTTTTCAATGAGTATCATGAATTTCAAATTAGTGATTTCGCATCCTAGATGAACTTTCATGGATTTCATCATTCACTTATGTTTCATATCTTGATGATTATTTTTTAAAAAAATGGACAATCAAGCTCACAACATTTTCATATTGATATGTTTCTCACAACACTTGTACACTCACTCTACTTATGTTTTCTCATGACTTAGTTTTCATGAGTACAAGTTATGCTATATGGATTTTGAGTGTTTTAGTGCCATGTGGTTTACTTGTGTCTTCATGAAAAATTTTTTTTGGATCTCATACTAGTTGATTCATATAACTAGTTATGATATTCTTCCTTGGTAGAGATTTTCAAACATACTACATTTTCAAACCTATTTTTGAAAACCCCTACCATAAAAGGGTGGTTGGATGGGAGATCATGTTCATGTATGCTTTATAATGAAAATCATTTTAAACTTGCACATGATTGGGTGGTAGTGAATATGAGATATACACTTGATCTTATTGTTGTTTCAATTGGTATCATTGAATTCTTTCAATTGGTATCTAATCTTGACATCCTTTGTATACTCATATATGTTTTGTTTTATATATATGTATGCATACACTTCATATGGCATCAATTTACAATTGGTATCTATTTCTTACATACATATATAGATGATTTATTTGTGCTTCAAGATATATGCACAAATTTTGCTTATGATAAGCTTGATTTTTTAATGACCATCATTTTCAATTGATTTAATTTTCAATTGGTTTCTTTATACAAGCATTATCATTATCTTGCTTATGCTAAGCTTGAGCTTTAACATTATTTCAATTGACTTAGTCTTCAATTGGTATATTATTTCTAGCTTAAGCATATGTTTAGTTGGTATTTCATAAAGGGGGAGAGAACTAGTATTTTATTTTTAAATTGGTATTTTATCTTTCAATTGATATTTTTTTTTGGTATTCCACTCCCTTGCTTTATGATAAGAAAATAAAGATTTCATTGGCAAAGAAATAATTTCAATTGGTATCTTGTGTTTTAAAGAACAATAGTTTCATTTGGTATCAAGATTTGTTTTTAAGGAAATTCAAAACTAGTATTGTTTAATTCCAAAATTGGTATCTAGTTTGTTTGTTTACAATTGGTAGGTTATTTGTTTACTTACTAATTGGTATCAAGATTTTCATTTTTTTTTGTGTTTTCAATTGGTATATGTTCTCGTTTTGATTTCAATTGATTTGTTGTTTTTCAATTGGTATCAATATACACTTCCTTGCCACATTTTTTTGGTATCATATTTGATTTAACCCTTTATTAGTTCTTTGCTTTGAACAAAAAGGGGGAGAAAAATTTATTGTTTTTGCTTTTATTTTTAACCCTTTTTGATGATTGACAAAAAGGGGGAGAAGAATTTGAGTTTTATATGCATATTTGTGTTTGCATATAATTTACATTTGATGAAAAGAAGCCTTGTTTATATGCATGTCTATGCATGTTTTATGTACATGTTTCATTTTTATTGATATCAAGAGTATGTTTTGGTAATTTAGTTGTTTTAATTGGAATCAATAGCATGTTTCATATGCATATTCATTTTATGTCAAGAACCCTGTTTATATGCATCTTATTGTTTGTTTATTCCTATGCATGAGTTAAGGGGGAGCTTCTTTAAAGCTTTACTTTAATCCATGCATATATAACTCCATGAGTTTTGTCATCATCAAAAAGGGGGAGATTGTTGGCCCAAAGGCCTTCCACTCTAGTTTTGATGATGATTAACTCATGTAGTTATGTGTACTAATAATCTTGCAATGTTTAAGTTTCAGATATTTAACAAGATATTAGTTGGTGAAAGCTTCCACACATCTTTCACATGTTGATTCAAGAGCCCGCGCATCAAAGATCATACATTGCACTTGCTCGGTGAATCAAGAGTGTTTGGATCGAGCCGACTTGGAGATTGCGCTCTAGCTTGGAGATTGCGCTCTACAAGAAGACTTAGGTATCCATAGTTTTAGTTTGGGTTTAGATCCTAATTGTAAAGATTAGAATAGTATGATAAGCTCAAGTTCACAACACACACCTTTCATGTTTTGATTTTCGGTTTTAGGTTTAACCGATCTTGGTTTTCATGAATAGATTTTTTATCAAAACAAGTTTACATGGTTTATGTATATTAGATTTGTTCTATATACATGCATGCCTCAATTGTTTAGACAAACTTTGTTTGATAATCTATTCCATGTGTTTTATGTTTTGGTATTTACAACAAAACATATTTTTGGACTTAATGACAAAAATCATGATATATATATGTTTCTTGTATATTGAATTTCTATTCATATACAATATGCTTCAAAGTGTTTAAATATCATATTTTTGTATCATGGATGAGTTTTAGACAATGTGTATTTTCTATTCAAAATACAAGGTTTTAGAAAATACGGTTTTTGATTTTTGGCAAAATTTCTATGACACAAAAATAGTCAAATATGTTTGAAATTTGTGTTAGGATTTTTAACACAAGTTTGTATTTCAATATAAAATGATAAAACTATTTTTGTGGAATTTTAAAGATTTTGTGGGATTTATTGGAATATTTTTTACCTCAGTTTTCTGACCTATTTGCTGCCTGCCAGGCTAGTTCGGTTGACCGTAACGGTCGACCGCATGTAGCCGGTCGACCGTCACGGTCGACCGACGACGTGCACAAACCTGTGCACGTTTCTGGCACAGTCGCGGTCGACCGGGACGGTCGACCGGAGCAGAATAGTCTGCTCTCGGGATTATTCGGTCGACCGGGTCGGTCGACCGTTAGTTGCCAACGGTCAAAAATTGACCGTTGGACGGTCGACCGGAAGGCTATTTCTGGCAAAAATTCTGTAAACGGCTAGTTTTCTAAATTGCCTATAAATACCCCATTTGAAAGAGTTTTTCTAAGAATTTTTGTGCGAAATTTTTCATACTCTCTGGTGTTTTTACAGCAATCAAAAGAAGTTTTTGAGCTCAAATTGATCAATACATTTGGTGTTTTTGTTAGGGTTTGGAAAATCAAAGAAAGGGTTTTTGGGAAAGGATTTTGATTGAACTTCTCTATCTTTGTTTCAGTTTTTCCCAAGGATTTTTCTTTATGATTTCTGATTTCCATTCCTTTGGTTTTCTCCACACTTGAGCAAAATCTACTATCTATATCTTTAGGATATTTGTGTGGGAAAAGATAGTGTTTGTGGTTGTTGTTTGAAACCACTTAGTTGTAAACCCATTTCTTGCTTTGTGCCATTTCCCTCATTGTGTTGAGGAGGTTGTGCAAATTGGGTTGTGAGGAGTTTTGTGTAAGCTTGGTGCTAATCCCTCAAGTTGTGAGGTGATTGTTTGTTGTATTGGAGGAGTGCCTCAAGAAGGAGGTTGAGATTGTAAGAAGGGGAGTTGGGAACTCCTTGTAATTGTGATTGCCCAAATCCTCGGTGGAGGTTCCCTTAGTGGGAGTCCTTAGTGGACAAGCTAGTGGATTGGAAATCCTTCGTGTGTCGAAGGCGGGGATGTAGAGCTGGGTGCTCGAACCTCGGAACATATCTCTTTGTTTGCGCTTGATCCATTGACCTTTCTCTCTCTCTTTACTTTGTGCCTTGCATTTATTTACATTGCTCATTCATATTTGCTTGGCTTGGTTGTGTGCATCACTTGTTGATAGCACTTGAGTGTAATTTGCAATTAATTTTTAAATTCCGCATTTAGTTCATAGATTAGCATTGTCACCTATTCACCCCCCCCCCTCTAGGTGACTTTTCAGAATAGGGGTGGTATTAGTGGCCCATGCCACAATGTACTCAACAATCTGATCAAGGTTGAAGTCATCAGACTCCAACTCAAATTCTTCATCGGACTCATATTCACCTCCATGTCATGTTCACTTGTTATTCCCTCGATTAAGTTCACTTCAAATGACTCATTATCCAAATCTCGAGGTTGTTTTCCCAGCTGGAAAACATTCACCTCTTTTGTCATATCTCCAAAAGTTAGACGCATCGAGCCATTCCTACAGTTGATGATTGCATTTGCAGTGGTTAGGAAAGGGCGTCCTAGAATGACAGGTGTCTGAGCTCTGTGATTTGTACGGGTTGCGTCTCTAGAACAATGAAATCTGCTAGATAAATGAATTCCCCGACCCGTATTAAAACATCTGTAATCTCCCCCTTGGGAATCTTTACAGAGCGATCAGCCAGTTGTATAGTAACTTTGGTTGGACGGAGGTCGCCTAACCCAAGTTGCTGATATACAAAAAAGGGAAGAAGATTGATGCTGGCTTCTAAATCAAGTAATGCCCTATTGATCGTGGTCTGTCCTATAATACAAGAAATGGTTGGACTCCCTGGGTCCTTATATTTCACAGGAATTGGCCCAGTGAGCAACTCACTTATGTTTGAAGCTAGGAAGACCTTCTTTGGAACATTTGCTTTCCTTTTCTTGATGCGCATTTCTTTTAAAAATTTGGCATATGATGGGACTTGTTGTATGGCATCAAGAAGGGGTATATTGATTTGGACCTGATTAAACATTTCTCTTATCTTCTCCATATGAGCATTCAGCTTTTGGTTTGCTAGCCTATTAGGAAATGGTAAAATAGGCTTGTATGGTCGCTCATTTGTCTTTTCTTTAGATTTGGAAGTTGATGGTTGTGAACTTGAAGATGGATTGTCTTGAGTTGGTTGTACCGGAACAGGAGGTGTTGATTTTGACACTGATTTGGTGGGTTGATTGGAAACCTTATTGTCTACCCGCTTTCCAGATCTCAGGATTTGAACAGTGTTGCATTGACTGCAGTCCATGTCTTCAACTTCATGCAGAGGGAAAGGATTTTTTGGATTGGGCAATGGCTGACTTAGTAGCATTCCTTTTTGTCTTTCATTCAAAGAGTTAGCCAATTGACCTATCTGAACCTGTATCTTGTTCATATCCTAATGGTGGTTGGTCATCATTGAAGCCTGGGTTTTGGATAGGGTTTCAATCATTTTTTTCAAATCTGACATTCTTTTGTCTGGATGATTTTGTGTTTGATGTTGCTGATATGTGGGCTGGAAGTTTGTTTGAAAATGTGGTGGATATGATTGGAAATTTGGTGAACTCTGGTATGATTGAAAATTTGGTGGATTTTGGTGGAAACTGGGTTGATGAGACTGATCAGGATATTAATGTGAGAATGGTTGCCTTGGTTGCTCATGACTAGACTGACTCCAGGAAAAATTTGGATGGTTTCGCCATCCCGAGTTGTATGTTTTGGAGTATGGATTGTAGTTGGGTCTGGTGTATGCTGCATTCATATTTTCCTGATACATTTGAGACTGGTAAACAGGACACTCTTCGAACAGATGGTTAAGATCATGGCAATAGGTACAACCCGGATTGACCACAGGTAGGGGTTGACCTGGTTCACAGCAGTAGGTTCCCTAGCTTCAAGCAGTTTATCCTCTTCATCAATTGTGTTATTTTCGCCTCGGCAGCTATGGAGGATTCAATCGAATGCATACCAGTTCTGGAAGTGGTGGGACTGAGTTTTTCTAGGCATGACTCCCACTGAATTGTTTTTCGGCTAAGGCTTCAAAGAGGTCCCAACCCTGGTTCTCATCTTTCTTTAAAAATTTCCCTTGGCACATGGTTTCAAGGAGTATCTTGGTTTGGTAGTCAAGTCCGTCATAGAGAATTTGGCACTGCCGCCACTTCTCTATGACGTGATGAGGACATAGGGCTAGTAAGTCTTTGAATCATTCGAAATACTTCCAAAATGGTTCATTAGATTCCTGCTTGAACTGCATTATGTTTTTTCTCATGAGGGCTGTCTTATGAATGGGATAGAACATCTTAAGAAAGACTTTGACAAAATCATCCCATGAAGAGACAGAACTGGCGGGCAGATTATATAGCCATTCTTAGCTATATCCTTAAGTGCGAAGGGTATGAATCTTAATCTAACAGCGTCCTTAGTTAATTGGAAAATTTTCTTCATCACACATACTTCTTCAAACTCACGAATGAAGAAATATGCATCCTCGGACTCTAGGCCATGAAACCTTGGGAGTGTATTTATGAATTGTGGTTTAAGCTCAAAGTTATTTCCATTTGTCACAGGTAGAAGAATGCATGATGGAAGTGAAGTGCGAATGGGGTAGAACTTGTCTTGGAGAGAAGTATTGTTGGCCATAATTGGGATTATGTCAGAAGGTGGTATTTGTGCAAGTGTAGAAATCCTAGCAAGTCTTGCAGAATTTGAATCCCGGTACCACTCTTGCATGCACAATTACAGACAACGTTCACCGATCACACAAGCGAAGAAAAAGGAAAATAACAAACAAGAAAAGAAAAAGCAATCACAAGCTATCTAGGATACCTGGACCTAGACGACTCCTAACTGTTTGATGAACCAAAGAAGGTTATTGCTCGAGTCAGACCACAGTTAATCAGCCAGGTAGGGGCAAAATACGGTGGGAGGTATCCGTGCGTAAGCAACGGGCCTTAATTACGCCAAATCACGGTATCTTCGAGGCGTAACCTCTTAATCCCCAATCTTAGACACTGATTTGACTGGAGTATGAATCAAAAATAATTTCCAACTTCAGCTGATCTCCTACTGAGTTCGGATGTCCCTAGGGCCAACGTCTATCAAATTTTATTAAAAAGATTGGGATTGTGAGTGCTTGGATGATGATTTTTGGGCCAAGGAAAGGGTGATGAAATCCCCACCTTATCTTGTTTATTGGGTGATACCCTTAAGATCAATTTTGTGCAAGTGTACAATATATGCAAACAAGGTTCACTCAAAGCTATGTAAATCAACCAAGAGGTGAGTCTTATTCTAAATGCAATGCGAACATACCTTGCTCCAGCACTCTTCAATAGTAAAATAAATGAATTGAAAAGACACGTGCCTAAAAATGCAAACGTCTAATCAATTTTTAACTTTTCAACAAATGTTTTACTGTTGAGTTATTAGCAGGTCCTGGTGAGAGCATACAAGAAATAAGATTTGCAGCAGCTATGTTTTTTGCAAAGCAAGCAACCCTGCACAAAACCAATTACTAGTCAACTCCTCT
This sequence comes from Agave tequilana, assembly GCA_038442645.1. Classification (NCBI taxonomy): domain Eukaryota; kingdom Viridiplantae; phylum Streptophyta; class Magnoliopsida; order Asparagales; family Asparagaceae; genus Agave; species Agave tequilana. The sequence goes on from JAVJIF010023404.1 coordinate 77,793, forward strand.
TTGCCGCGGATCCGCGGCTTGGGCCGAGAAAACGCAGCAAATCAGAGGGCACTTGGTCTCTGCTTTCTTGAGCAGAGACGCAAGATCACTTATATGTTACTGCAGTGTTTTGTTTCCTGTTTCCCTAACCTGTAACCTGCAACAGTGAAGAAAAATTCATTTAGTTCTAAAACTCAAATAAAAACCGTTACTCTCCCGGCAACGGCGCCAAAAATTTTGATCGGAAGGTAGGAGTAATTCGAGGAACAACATCCTGAGGAATAATATGAAATCATTTTCAAGGAATTCAATCCCATTTTCAAATTAAAAATCCTGAATCAATCGGCGATACCGATTTGAAGATTTTGCAGAGTAATTCGAAAAAATTTCAGAAAATCGTGAAAAATCTAAAATATTAGAAAATAATATTTGAAATTGAAATTAATCAATTTCACGACAAAAAAGTTAAATTAAGTAGTACACTGTGATCGAGTCCCCGATTCAGACTAGGGTTGACTCGTCCAAAAATTAAATCTGATACCAAACAATCATATAAATAATCACAAAGTAGAAATAAATATGGGAGAAAATAGAAAAAATACAATCAAAAAATTAGGACACGTATTTAAGTACGTACTCTGAGAAGGGGATGTTACAGAGGGGTGATCGGAAGGTAGGAGTTTACTAGCATTCAGAGAGAGAGGGTTTAGAGTAAACCTTCGATGCTCGTATGTTGATGTTCAAAAACTCCAAAATGTATTCACGGATTTTCTTTACTCCTTCCGAATCACCGTCGTAGCATAAGCTATTACGGGTCGATTCCACAGGGAGAGTTTACGATAGAAGCATTCACGGTTTTGAAATTGAGTTTGTTTTAAGAAAGAAACGAAAGTTCTTCTATGTTTCAAGAAAAACAAAATGACATAGAAAGTAGATGAAAAATCTTTGTTGGTTTTGTTGAGGAAAAAGGAAAAGGAATGGAAAGGAAAGTAAAATGAACTTGGATGTAGCTTGAAAAGAGATCTTTAAGAAAGGAAACTTTGAAAGACTATAGAGAGAAAAATCATGACTAGCTAACTCTTCTAATTTACTAACTTACTAATCTCATAGGGTGATGCATGCCTCATGTTGATTCATCGGCAAAGATTTGTCTTGCTTGTTTGGTCAAAATATTTTCCCATGTAGATGATGAGTGATCTTCTCGGCTTGATTTGTAGCCTCATTGATTCATTGGCTCCCGAGATAGATTTTCAGTGATGGAATCAAGGATAGTCACTCAAGGATATGCTAAGAAAGAAAATACAAGATTCATTAGTCCATCAAAGCTATACTCGAGCTAGCATTGAAGTAAGAAAATTGTACTACTAATCAATAGCATAGTTAGGTGCTCCATCTTCATGTTCCATCAAGGCACTTGTTCTAAAGACAAGGCTCTAAATGAGGCTCACATGAATCATATGGAATGAAAACAAGTATTTGCTAAGAATTAAAGTAACTCATCTTCATTGGGGATAATAGAGACTTGAAATTACAAGACTACAATAAAGCATCCAATGAATCACATGAATTAGCAATCACCCAAGAGTTGTAGTTAGTAAAGTTAGAGCTTAGCTAGTCATGTTAGAAAGTTAGCTAGACATTAAAGTAAAAAGCAAACAACAATAAATTGTAGAAGAAGATGCAATAGTAGTAAAAGATTGAAGAAAGTAAAGCACTAGAATGAGAAAAGATGAGAAGAAAGAAGGATCAATTCTTGCATTTGAGTTGTCACCTCTCTAATTACAAGATCTCTCACTCTCTCTCTCTCTTTGCTGAATTCTAGAAGGAGAAAGAAAATTACAAGAGCAACTAAAGAAAGCTAGTGAAAATCCCAACAATTCTCTCAAAAATACAAAGCTCTTCTCTCCTCCTCTTTTTACAGAGGCCCTAGGGGTCTATTTATAGGCTCCAGGGGATGAGGCCCTCAAATCTCAACCGTGGGATTAAACGTTGGCTCAACGGCCAGATGCTTGCCGCGGATCCGCGGCCAGAACCGCGTTTCCGCGGCAGGATCTTGGCCGTTGCGCCAACGATTTCTGTTGTCATTCTTTTATCGTCCGTATGCCTTGCTGGACCTTCTAGAAAGTATGGAATATCCGTGGACGAATCCAGACCTAGGCTTCTCCTTTGGGCTTCTTCTTTTGGGCTCTTTAATTAATCCCTTAATTCCTTAAAAATTCCTTGTTTATGGGCCTTCATCTCCATTAATGGTGGACCTGAAAAAAAGAGAAAAAAAGCAATAAAAATCTTATTTTCTTTATATAAAGTATGATATGGAAGTGGAAAATGATACAATAATGAACTCCAATCAAGAGGGAGGAGGGGGAGGGGAGATGGGGTGGCATGGGGTGGGGGAGGTAAGGGGAAGGGGAGGGGGAAGCAGAGGGGGGAGGAGACGGGGGGGAGGAGGGGGTGGGAGAGGAGGGGAGGCGGAGGGGGAGGCCGGGGAGGGGGAGGAAGGAGGAGGAGAAGGAAAAAGAAAGGGTCATTTTAGACTTTCACAAAAGGTTAAATTGTGAAATAAATAATGGCACACTTGTAATAATTTTGGGGTTTTGGGGTGTTCCCTTACCTTTGACATGACAGATTGCAGACACACAGTTGACACTTTCTTCTCCTTCACCTTTTCTCTTTAAAAACTTGCTCTCATTTATTCTCAGCTTCTTTAGATTTTGCTATTCTATCTATTCTCATTTCTTCTCCTTCACATTTCTTCGTGGAGTGTTGCATACAACTATACAAGAAGTTCGACCAAGAAAGGAAAAAAGAAAGAAAGAAAGAAACGAAGTCTCTGATCAATCTTCGCATGTAACCTTTTCTGATGAACTTTTGCGCCAAATTAGTTTTGAGAGAAATTTAAGATAATAGATAAATTTATTTAAAGAAATTAGGAGGAATTTTGAAATCATCATCTTAACTTCTTTTTTAAGAGAAATTTGGAAATATCTTCAATTTTCATGTGCACACATTTTGAAAACTAGGGTTTTCTTTGAAGTTGAAATAAGAAGTTGAAGAGTACTTTCATCCTTTTAACTCTGTTATTAACCAGTATATCGGAACTATTAAGGCATTTAAAAATTTAATAGAGTATTTAAAGCACAATAAACATGAAATTTGTACTGTTTGTTCATCATTTAACGAAGATAAAAAATGAGAAAAGACAAAATTAATAGTCCTCATGAGAGTACGCCACGAAGGGGTGTTTGTTAGCCCCGAAAGTGGGCGGAAAAGGGCTTATTTTGCTACTATTTCATTGGCCCTACTATCTTTCCTTCTTGAATCCATGTTTGTTTTCCATGAAACAAAAAGGCCTTAATGGTTTGCCACATCAACGAATTGGGGTGTCAGTTTTTTGCCCACTAGTGGGCAGAGAAACACCCCAAATTATAACAGGCGATAATTAACTATTATTCACTACCCCTCTCTGTTAGGTTTTTTACACCCGTTCCTGGAATACGTACTTAGATACGTATTCTAATTTTTCTATCATATTTCTTTGATTTAATTTTGTATTTGTTTTATTAATGAGATTATGTATTGGATTTGGATTCGTGGACTCGGAGTCAGCCCTAGCTGAACCGAGGGCCTGATCCTAGTGTATTACTCGATTTGGCCTTTTTGCTAGTCTGATTTGACCGATTTCAGTTTCAAATATCGTTTTCTAATATTTTAGATTTTCATGATTTTCTGAAATTTTTCAGAATTTTTCTGCAAAATCTTCAAAACCGGTGTCGGTCGGCATCGCTGACTGATTTTCAGATTTTTAGTTTTCAATAGAGTTAATTTTTAGAAACCGCTTCACATTACCTCTTAAAATCATATTTTCTAACTAAAAGCATATTTTAGATTTTTCAGATTTATCGAAAATCCACCAATTTTGGTGTCGACCGTATCGCCAGAGATCCAGGATTTTAATTTGAAATCTACATTGAATTTCTCGAATCCGATTTCACCGAATATTTAAAATAATATTTCTATTTTTGAGAATTTTCGGAGCGATTCTGAAGCAGTCAAATTTTACCCTATTTTAATAATATTATTCTTTCCTTCTCTTTCTCCATTTCCTTTTCCTTTTCTTCCCAAAAGTCAACCCAACTGACAGCCTCTCTCCCATCCTATCACCTGCCAACATTACTCCCTATCACATCACTTTTCTCTCTTTCTTTTTTATTATTTCTTTCTTTTATTTATTCTCTCTCCCACTCCCATTCATCTTCCAAACCATCACCCCTCACCTTTTTCCTCTCCCTCCTCCTTGGCAGACAGCAGCCCGGACCGCCGCCGGCGCAACCGCTGGCGAGCCCAACTCCGGCCAAAACCCCCCTCTCCTCCACTTTTCCTATCTCTCCTCCTTTCTTCCTTTCATTCCTTTCTTCTCTTTACCATCCCCACCACCTCTAACTTCTTCTTCCAAACCCATCAACTCCTCCACCAATTCCCACCACCATCTTTCCTTCCCTCCACCACCTCCTCTACTACAACACCACCACCTCCTCCTCCACTTCATTCCACCAACAACATACACTCCACCAATTTCCACCACCATCACCACCCACAAACTCACCACCACTTACATCATCACCACCACCACTCCATCATCCCCATCACCACCACCACCAACACCTTCATCATGCCACCTTCATCTCCTCCTCACCACCATCAACTCCACCTTCAAGATCTCCACTACCACCAATAATAACAACAACAACACCAATAACAACAATAAACTACATCCTCATTATCACCCTCACCACCACCACCACACCTCCGGCCGCCCCCCCCGGTCGCCGGCCAACCTGGCCGCCGCCATGTACCCCCTCCTTTCTTTCCTTCTTTCTTTCCTTTTTTCTCTTTTCCTTTCTTTCTTTCCCTGTTTCTTTCTTTCCTTCTCTGTTTCCTTCTTTCCTTCTTTATTCTTCTTTCTTTTCTTTCATCTTCCCACCTTTCCTCTTTTAAAAATAATCCAACACTCTCTCTCTCTCTCTCTCTCTCATCTCTCCCTCTATCCACTCTCTCTCTCCCCTCTCTAATATTTCTCTCTCTACCACTTCTCTCCTATTCTCATGTTCTCTCTCTAGAAATCTCTCTTTCTCTCTCTAGACTTTCTCTCTAGAAATCCCTCTTTCTATCTAGACTTTCTCTCTCTAGAAATCCCTCTCTCTAACTAATCCTCTCTCCTTTCTTATGCTCTCAAAAAATATATTTATAAATATTATTATATTATTATATTATTTATTTAGATTGTTGGCTTGAACGTGGTGTTCGTAAATTTTTCGGATATTACTCGGTATTGCGTTCCGTATTAAGGTAAGTACAGTTTTTTTGAACATGCATCTATTTTATCATTATGCGATACATTCCTTTTGATATTTCATGTCCTATTACCATCGTTCTATGTCTAATAACTGTTATCCGCTTTTATACATGATATGTAAGTTAATATGGACAACACCGACACTGATATATAACACTAGTACTTGCCATATTTGACCTATGATTCCTGACACCGATACTTGCCATGCTATACCTGACCCTGATATATGACACCGGTACTTGCCATGCTATATTTGACATATGATTCCCGACACCGGTACTTGCCCATGCTATACTTGACATATCATACCCGACACCGGTACTTGCCATGCTATATTTAACATGTTATACTTGACACCTGACACCTGTATTACCTGGCATATGCATGATTATTATATTATTACCAGACATCTGGTACTCCTGTATCTCTTGTACTCTTGTACTCATACTCTTGTTAATAGCACAGTCAGACCGGCGTCCGGCAGAGCATGCCTGGTGTCGGGATGACGAGGATGTATCCCACAATTGTGCTAGCGTCTGGCGGTTCCTGAATGGAACTAAGTGCCACACGAAGCAAAGTGCCACATCACACACGTGGTGGGGGCCACCTCTTGAATCCGTGGGGGGCACCTCTAGAATCCATTTCCCACACAGAGCAAAGTGTCACACCACACACGTGGTGGGGGCCACCTCTTGAATCTGTGGGGCTACCTCCTGTATCAACCATCAGAGCAAAGTGCCACATGGAGCAAAGTGCCACACCAACACGTGTAGGGGCCACCTCTTGAATCTGTGGGGGCCACCTCTTGAATCTGTAGGGCTACTTTCTGCCTCCTGCCTGTACCGCCTGGTGTTAGCGTGATAAGTATTCTCAGTGCCTATTAACACACACACACACACACACATGTACAATGATAACTCCTGAAGCATGTGTTATTTGGTCTTTCCCTATTCGAATAATGGTACCCGCGTATTGGAGTTCGGATGAGTTCTACTGGAAGTGCGGGCTCCAGCGTGAACTGCCG
>JAVJIF010023405.1:0-62801 GCA_038442645.1 Agave tequilana
TAATATTTAAAAAATAGGGATAAAATTTCAACAATTTAGAAGACAAATAAGGCTTTCCTGTTAATTAATTTTCATGCAAATTAATTAATTATTATTTGTTATAAAACACTTATTTACACAATAGAATAGTTATCTAAATTCGTACAAGCATATTGTTTATTTCTATGAGTAGTTAATTATTTAACTAATTCTTACAAAGAATTTCTTCAATCTATTCCCTACTTCACGCAAATTAAATATTAAGATCTTCTTACAAACTATTATATAGATTCTTGCAAAATTTGTTTGATTAAAATTATTACAAAAAATTAATACAGTTCTATTACAAGGTTTACTTTTATTCTTATTACAAGGCCCAATGTAGCTACCTAATAATCCTTATTTGCAGTATTCAAGATCTTATTAAATGTCAGAGAGACTAAATAGTCTTCTATAATATTTAAATAGAGAGAACATGCAACACTTTGTGAATATGGACCTAAATTGAAATATATAAAGCCCAATTATATTTTCTTGGACATAAAAGGATTTTGTTGAGATGAATAGAAATGCAAGTTTAACTTATTTTTTTGGTATTTTAGTAGTCTCATAGGATTTAAATGGATTCAACAAAGCTTAGTTGATGCATTTTGACCAGAGGATTGATCATTCACGTTCAAGTTATGTGATTTTTCTTTTTCTTTTTAATTTATTTACTAAACATATTCAACCGTCTAAACCTGGTCAACTCATAAATCTCACTAAACATCACATTGTTTTTGAAATAGAATAATGATAGATGCATGTGCGAACTTTGATCTCGTCAGTATCAATGGTATGGATTTTAGTTTGGTGGGCATGCAAAGAAAATTAATAAAATAAATCATCTTGCAATTGTGTAATATTTTATGAATGCAATAAACTTTAATCGATAATCTTATAGCATGAATGTTTTCAAAAGAGACTAGTATGCACCGTATAAGTTAAATACCTTCAAATGAGCTATTCAGAATATGTAATCTCAAATATATTCAAAGGATCATTTAAAATAACCACAACCTAGTAACTCCCCTTTATAAAGTTGACTTATACATTTTTTAAAATCTAATATATCAAATATTTGGAGCTTCCGACTTAATATTAACCACAATGTCTTCATTTAAAGCAGAAAGATATATACAAAATAATATGTAGGTACTATAAGAACGGAGGATAATTGAGCATCATTTAGATCTTTGATTTTGTAATACCATATTTTTGTAATACATGATTAATATATTAATATTAGTATTTTTAGTATGTATACATATATCTTTATGTGTACATTGTATTAATAATTAATTATTATCCTATGTGTATGGCTAAATTATTTTTTATCATTATATTATGAGTATGACTAGTATCATGTCTTTTTTATTTCATTTTTCCATAAGCCCCGTTAGCCATAAACATTACCCAATTATCCAACCCAATCTAATCCTAACAACTAAATCCTAATCTTAACTAATCTCCAACCTTCTCAACAATCACCCATAAGCATCCCCTTAACTTTAATCCTAACCATATAATCTTAATATTATCATAACTATCTCTACAATCACACTTAATAATATTCTCCGTCCCCTGCTAACACATCCGGATCTCCTCGGCCGTGACCAACTGCACCTCCCCCCCATGGCACAGCAGCACCACCGAGGTACTCCTCCCCCTAGCAACACCCATTACCCATGGCATGCGTCCTCCATTGCAGCCACCCCTCCCTCTCCGTGAGGCTACCACTCGTTGATCTCCGTCAGTACTGATAGCCGAGCTCTCTCCTCCTCCGCCTTCTCCGTGGTGAGATCCTCCGGTATCCACCCTCATGCTGGAGCCTTCTTCGCCTTCAATCGATCAACCACCGAAGCTCCACCCACAACCAGTCGAGCCCTCCACTCCTCGTTCTTCTTTCGCCGGTGCCGCCAGAGTTGAGCACGACACCTCCGCAGCCTCTGCGAGCCACTGGCATTGTCCGCGAGATCCGCCGAGCTCCACCGTCAATGGCCGCCAACCCCTTGCCGTGAGCACTCTTCCACCTCTCTCTGTGTTGTTGCGTACTGTGCATGTGGTGTGGGTGTGGTTTGCATGGTTTTGTAATTGCAAGATTATGTGTTTGTATTTATGCATGTGCATGTCAATGTGTTCGTGACTGTGTTTATAATGTGCATGCATGTTGTGTATGTATTATATTTGTATAGTGTGTTGTGTATGTATGTAATTATATGTGTGTATGGCCGTGTATTTATGTGTACGTGTGTCTATGTGTGCATGGTGCATGTTGCAGCGATTCAGACCCGATCGTGCGTCCGAACTTGGGACAGGGGATTCTGATTATGCTCGTTGTGCACTCGATAAACTGGCGATTTGAAGACCGACTCATGAGATGATCTGGTGATCATTTCGGTTCGTGCAGTGAAGACCAGATGGCGATTTGGATACAAATCGCGTCATTTCATATGAGTGTTTGTACTGTTATCATTTATTTAGATGGTTCTTTATTTTATGTTTATCAATTTAAAATTGCATGACTATCTTAATAAATCTTGATTAATAATTGAATTTACTAATTAGATCATCTTATCTATTATAGTGATTGGATTGTTTCGATTTGAATAAATTTAAGCGTTAGTCATCTTGATAGTTGTGCATGATATGGATCCATCAGATTTATTGAGTTTGATGACTGCTAGTGATTGATTCTGTTTATTTATTGGGAGTTTAGATGAATATATAATAGATTTCTAGAGAAGATGATTATTACCATTCTGGGGAGGAGTAGACATGCTATAGACGATGAATTGGACATATAGTTGATGGTTAACTTATGTGGAGTTAGTACCTTATCACAATGATGCAGGTAATCGTATTATAATTTTTAAGATTATTTGACTTAACTGGATCTTTTAATGGTTGGATTGGTCAGTGTACTAAATGGTAATATAATTTGAGTAAGGTTTGAGAGGAGACTAGATTAGTTAGGAAAGTTGATTTTATAGGTACATGATTAATTATTAGTCCAGATGATTATAATGTCGAGAGCTAAATTGTAAACGCCCCGATCCCACGGATACGGAGACGTTATGGCGACGTCATACGCAGGTGAAACACCCCCACACGTACGTTAAGCCTCAGTACAGGAAATAACCTCCATATACACAAGAGTTCTAACATTAAATAAGTACAAGAATACCTGCAGAAAGAGGTTAGTGATCATAACATATATGAAATAGAGATAAATAAGATAATAGAGATAAATCACAAAGATACCTATGAATGGTCTCGATGCTGAGTCTCCTATGTGAATCCAATGAACTATCTGACATACAATAATCGGATCTCCAACCTGGTCACGCAAACCCATGGTCGTCAGAAAGCGACCTAGTGAGTGGTAAAATGAAGGAGACAGTAATATGTACTATAGTACTACAAGCATAGTGATACCATATAATAGGAATGTAATAATTAGTAGAAAGATAATCAGTAGAAAGATAAAATGTCTTATTTTAATACCATCACTACCTAGCATGTATCATCGGGTCACGTTTACAGTAATATCTAGTTTTATATAATACATACCAATGTATAATGATGACGTGATGGAAATGAACATGCAGATGTGCAGTATGCAACATAACAATACTACTGTGTTGTACATATATAATAATGAAGGCTATAATGTATACATAAAGCAAAATATATGCAATGCAGAGTATACATTTACATGAGTGTGTTACCACATTAAGTGTAACAAAATATCAAGAAGTGTAATAAGGTATACAGGTGACATGGTTGTGGATACCATAATAGTAACCTGACGGTGTCAGTGTGAAACATGGATAATCTTGTTATAGTGTCATGAGTGTAAAAGCATGGTGTATACATGAAGAATATATGGAACAAAATAATACATGGTATACATAGTAGTGCTATAACAGAAAGTGTAACATGTACCAGGCAATGTAATAACGTATACAGTAACATGATCGGGGGTAACGTATCAGGAACAGTAAACAAGTACAACGAATAATAATATACATGTATCAAACAAGTCATGTTATTTATACAATAATAATAATCAGTACCACCTGATATTTAATCAATCTCTACCAATGTCCCATACCAGCGGTGCGGTAGTTCATACTGGAGCCTGCACTCCAGTCGAACCCATCTGGACGTGGCATACGGGCACCATTATCCAAATGAGAGAGTGACCAAATAACAAGTGTCCCGACGTCACTATTGTTTAGACCGATTTATTATGTAATTGAAAACCCAATGGTCAATGAGCTCTTATTGGGTGAGTGTATCCCGTGAATATCGGGATCACGGCCTTACCAAGACTCCCTAACTGCTGAGTCCAAGGCCAATCCGTTAGGGTGAAACATGTAACGAGAACTTAACAAGCCAATATAATAATAGGAAACGAGAGCTCATGAGCTATAACAGACGATAGCCAGCACTATCCCGTCCCCTGCAGTGGGATAAATAATGGATCCAAACTTCCACCCGACAAGATCTAGTCAATCGTCAGGTCTCCCCATTCTCAAGTATATTTATTATAGGTAAAGTACACAGTGCATCAAGAACAAGTACGTGCATGTTACATGTAACACGATAATAAGACATGAGCTCTATTGATAGCATAAAACAAGATAACGCAAATTGAAAACAAGAGATGTGGGATTCCACCCATCGTTTATCAACACTCACATGTCCAGTAACGGAATATCAATATCAGTAACGGGAAACAATCGTAACGGGAATATAAGGAATATCCATGCTACAATAATACCTGTAATATGTGTGGGCCCAAGGTTACAATCACCCATTTTAGTGTGTTTGATGATTACAAAATATATATAGTTATTTGTACTAATCATGTTTGTTGTTTTAGTGTGTTTCAGGATTCTAATGAAACTAGAAGGGTTTCTTCCCAAAAGGAAGGTGTTTTGACTCAAGTCACCTCAATTCGGGCTCAAGAATCAAGCTTTCAAGATCATATGGAGAAGCCCACTTGAAGAACTTGTAATCTTTAGAACCAATGTAAGGAAATGTAAGAAATAGTTTGTTAAAGTTTTGGGTTGTAGAATATTGGCTCTAGATACACACACACATTTTCAAAATACAGTTTTTAGTTTGGTATTTGTTTTTAAAGATTCATGCCTTGATTCTTATACATGATTCCAAAATCCTTACCAATTCTATATCTTGTTTACACCATGTATAAACTATCTTTACAACATGATACTAACTTCATATACCTACTGATAGGTAGTGAAAATGCATAATTGTCATCATATTTACCATCACATTTGCACATTTATTTATAATATAATGCACATTTATTAATATTTTGTTATTTAATGTGTGCAGCCTCGAATATTATTTTAATAATAAATAAGCTTAAGAGCCCAAAAGCCCAGATCCAAGCCCATGTTTGAAGCCCAGGTGAAAGCGCAATTACAAGAGTCAAAATGCAAATAATAAGGGCTAAAAGTTGCAAATATCAAAGATAAGGGAAGGATAGACTTCTATCCAACCCTAAACACTTGCAGGATGAGGATAAAAGCCTAAGATAAGAAGGAAATTCGTGGATAGAAGATTTGGGATATTGAGATCAAGGTAACTTGATTTCTAAGTTATCTCGAAATCCCAATATGAAGAGCCAGGATTGCACTTCCAGAAGCAGGCGCCCAAATGAAGGACCAGGAGAGGCCACGCGCCAAAGCGCGTGGCCAGACGTCACCAAACTGCCGCAGAAACGCGGCAAAAGCCGCAATTCTGCGGCAGTGTAGATGAGACAGGGCAACAGCTTTTTGGCGCGATCTTATCCGTGACTCCACCGCCTTCTGCACCTAAATATCCCTGCAGGCACAACAGAGAGGGCATCCAGAGACGTTTTAGGATTTTCTTTTAGCTATTTCTCTTTAATTTCAAGCAAGTTGTAATTTTTATTTCAAGCACATTGTGGAAGAAGGAGCTTGTATTTGGGAGACGTTCATCGAATAAAGGTTACCTTTTCCTATTAGTTCTGCTATTTAATTTTATTTTGTGATCTCTCTGATTTTCTTTTTAATCTGTGATCTTTTCTGGTTTCTTTTTCTTTGTTTCTTTTGCAATCTTTCTTATTAAATAAATAAAAAAAATAAAAAATAATGAAAATTGAAAGATAAAAAAATGATGAACTAAATTCCTCTAGTGGTTTGCTGAATTTCTTAAAGCAACCCTAGAGCAGTTAAGCATTGGGTTGATGGATGACAACTTTTGAAACCCTAGGTTTAAAAGTAGATTGCTTGAAGATTAAACGATGATTAGTATTCTAATCTAATATCACAACATTAATTAATCTTCACATTTCATATCTAAGAACTTTGACAACGCAACCTCAAGGTAAGACTTCTTTTGTGTTGTGCTTAGATGTTAGGATGAAAAAGTGTTGGACTTTTAAGAGTGATGTTGGTAAGATTCTAAATCTCTTCTCTTGCTTGCATATATTACAAAAAAAAAAAAACCTAGGATTAAATCCTTGTATTCCAATATGATGATCAATAGTCTTAATTTGCAATAGGGTTGTGGTAGAAGATTAGCAAAGCCACATCTTTCATATTATAAATCTCAAATCTAATCACTTCTTCTCTTATTTTGAAGTTAAAGAGGAATCGGGTCGAAAAGCTTGCATCGCATCCTTCCCTGAGGATCACGACCCGCTTGAGCCCTTGCTATAGCGGATTCACATTGAGACTAAGAAATCTGAACTCTAATTCTTTCTATTACTAAAATCTCAATCAATTTTGGCGCCGTTGCCGGGGAGGAACGGCACGATTTCCTCCATCTAATCAATTTTATTTTTTCTGTTTGCAGATACAGAAAACAGGAAAAAAAAGCAGCAGCAAGGACACATAGCTACCCGGTGCCTCTGCCCTCGAAGGCAGAGCACCAGGGCCTACCAATTTGCCGCAAAATTGCGGCAAAAGCCGCAAAATTGCGGCAATTGTAGTGAACTACTAACCTGCTTTTCTGCAGGTTGCTCTGCATTGCAAAATTTGCTTACTGCTGTGATTAAATTTCTCTGTTATCACTCTGCAACTGCTAATTAATAACATTAACCCATTTGTTGAAAATAAAAAAAATATTAGACTCTTGCATTTAGGGCACGTGTCTATTTTAATTCTTTTAATTCTGTTGAAGAGTGCTGGCGACAAGGTACGTTTGCATAGCATATAGATTAGGAAACACTCTTGGTTGTTACTGCTTTCTTGAGTGATTACTTTTCTACAGCTTTACACGTACACTAATTCATCTTAAGGGCATAACCCATAAGCAAGATAAGGGGGGATTCATCACCTTCCTTGGCCCACAAATCATATCCGTCACACTCACAACCCTAACCTTAAGTAAAATTTGACTAGACGTTGGCCCTAGGTTAACTCGGACTCAATAGGAGATTGACCGAAGGAGGAAAATTGTTCGAAATTAACTCTTGTCAAATCGTGTCTCTAGGCAGGGGATTGAGGGCCGAAAGCCCGAAGACGGTGGTTATTTAATTTAGGAACGTCTCTGACGGAAAACTCCCCACGGTCTTACACCTACTGGCCGATTAGCTTGTGGTTAACGTCGACAGTAGACCTCCTAAGGACAGTCTAAAGTTAGGAGTCGTCTAGGTCAAGGCTTACCCTAGATTAGGATTTTTGATTGTTTTTCTTTTTATTGATTGATTGGGTGAACTTGTTTGCTGATTGTGCATGCCCGCTTGGTCGAGGACCCACTTACATCCAGGCTAACTAGAACTAGTTCACCACCCGAGCTCAATCCCGACTCACACATGGCACAACCGCCATCACTCCAAGATAGGATTTATCCTATCAGGACTTCTCTTCCTTCTTGCATCAAGCTTAATGATGAAGGTGTTGACCCATTTGAGCTTAAACCACAATACATCAACACCCTTCCGAAATTTCATGGACTTGACTCCGAGGATGCATACTTCTTCATAAGGGAATTTGAGGAAGTATGTCTCATGATGAATATTCCTAAGTTAGGAAAAGATGACATCAAACTTAGATTTGTCCCCTTGCTTGAAGGATTTAGCAAAGAAATGGCTCTACAGTCTAGAGGTCGGTTCTATATCTTCTTGGGATAATTTCGTTAAGGCCTTCTAAAGAAATTTTATCCCGTTCACAAGACTGCACTGATTAGGAAGAATTCCTACAGTTTAAGCAAACAGCAAATGAGCCTTTTGGAAATATTTTCGAACGTTTTAAGACCTTCTTGCCCAATGCCCTCACCATAGGATAGAGAAATGGCGACTTTGCCAAGTTCTATATGATGGATTAGAATATCAAACTAAGACGTTGTTAGAATCCATGTGCCAAGGAGGATTTATGAAAAGAACGAAAATGAAGGATGGGAATTGTATGAGGAATTAGCTAAAAATACCATCCAATGGGAACCTACTCCGGAAAAATTTAGGACTAATGACCCTACTTCTTCTAAAGGAGGTATCCATTCCATTGAGGCCAACATAGCAACCGATGCTAAGTTAGCTGCTGTTATGCGAAGACTAGAGGCCCTTGAAACTAAAGAGCCAGTCTCTGTGAACCAAGTCAGCCCAACATCTTCGGCGGGCTGTACTTATTGTCAAGATATGAACCATGTGTTCGAGGAATGTCCTGTCTTTTTCGCGCATCAAAGCTTGCCCGAACATATGAGTGCGGCCTTCACAAGCCCGCCAACAATCCTTATTCACCCACCTACAATCCTGGTTGGAGAAATCATCCAATTTTTCATGGGGCCCAAGCAACAATGATCAAATTAGGCCCAAATTCTCCAACAATTTCCAAAATCCGCCCTATCAGCAAAGTTTTCCTAGTCAAAATCCTCCACCATCTTTCCAATATTCACAAATGGAAACAAGGCTTTCAAACATGAAAAGAAAGGTGGACACTCTTGTTAAAAGCCATGACACACTAGCTCAAGTCTTGACCAGGATAGAGGTCCAATTAAATCAGCAAGAAAGACAGAGGGGTACCCTACCGAGTCAACCATTGCCATATCCTAGGAATCCTAGGCCAGCCAATGAGGCTCAAGACCCAAATAAGTGTCATATGGTTCATACACTCAGATCGGGAAAACAAGTTGATAATTAAGTATCCATGCCATCGGATCCATCTCAGCCATCTATTCCATCTAGCTCCACTTCCATTCCATCTAGCTCCACTCCTGTCCATCCAGCCCCAATGAACTGAAGCTGAAAAGTCAGCAGGTCAGAATCACCAGCCTATAGCTCCATTTCCAAATAGGCTTAGAAGCAACAACAATGCACATATGGAGAAATTATTAGAGGTGTTCAATCAAGTTAGGCTCAACATTCCACTTCTTGATGCAATCCAACATGTCCCTAGTTATGCTAAATTCCTAAGGACATGTGCACCAAGAAAAGAAAGACTAATATGCCTAAGAAGGTTTTTCTAGCCACTAACATTAGTGAGCTATTGTCCAATCAGATCCCTATCAAGTATAAGGACCCAGGTTGCCCCACCATCTCTTGCACCATAGGTCGAGCCGAAATCAATCGAGCACTCCTCGATTTAGGAGCTAGCATCAATTTGCTCCCTTTCTCTGTGTACCAACAACTTGGATTAGGTGAACTCAACCCAACCCAAGTTACTATTCAGTTCGCTGACCGCTCTATCAAAGTTCTTAAGGGAGAAATCAATGACGTTCTCATACGGGTAGGAGAATTCATTTACCCAGTAGATTTCATTGTCTTAGAGACACAACCTGTGTCTAATCCTAGGTCCCAAACTCCCGTCATCTTAGGAAGACCGTTCCTAGCAACTGCAAATGCAATAATCAATTGTAGAAACGGATCCATGAGATTAACTTTTGGGATATGACCAAGGAGGTCAATGTTTTCAACCTAGGTAAGCATCCCTACGATGTGACTGACCAACCCTTTGAGGTTAACTTCATTGAAAATATGACGAGTGAGCATAATGATGAGATCATACTTGAGTCAGAGGAAGAGGAAGATTTAGAAACAAGTGATATCAGCCTTGATGAGATCGAATGGGAATCAAATCTGAGTTCTATAGAGATGGGAGACTCTAGCTTAACACCTCCACCCATTGAGCCACCTCCTTCTTTGGAGTTAAAAGCCTTGCCCAAACATCTTAAGTACGCCAACCTAGGTGAACAAGAGACGTTACCGGTCATAGTGCATCTAATTTGACCAATAGGCAAGAGGAGGACCTGCTGGCAACCCTTAGGAGACATAGGGAAGCCATTGGTTGGACTATGGCAGATATCAAGGGACTGAGCCCTACGATAGTCCAGCATCGTATCCATCTAGAGGAAGGGTTAGACGAAGAGGGATCCACAGCGTAGGCTAAACCCACTCATGCAGGAGGCTGTACACGCCGAAATAGTGAAACTGTTAGATAATGGGATCATATCCCATTTCCGATAGCGAATGGGTAGCCCAATGCATATGGTCCCTAAGAAGTCTAGCTTTACTGTGGTAGAGAACGACAAGCATGAGTTAGTGCAAACACGATTGCCTACCAAGGTGAGAGTATGCATAGACTACCGTAAGTTGAACGCAGCCACTAGGAAAGATCATTTTCCCTCCCGTTCATTGACCAAATGTTGGAAAGATTAGCAGGTCATGAGTATTACTGCTTTTGGACGGTTATTCAGGGTATAACCAAATTCCTATAGCCCCGGAGGATCAAGAGAAGACAACGTTCACGTGTCCATTTGGGACATTTGCCTACCGTCGAATGCCTTTCGGCCTACGCAATGCCCCCGCCACATTCCAACGTTGTATGTTAAGCTTGTTTCTGATATGGTCGAGCATTTCCTAGAAATTTTCATGGACGACTTCTCCGTCTATGGAAATTCATTTGACCAGTGTCTCCATCACTTGGAGCTAGTGCTGAGTAGGTGCACCGAAAAGAAGGACCCTCAATTGGAAAAGTGTCACTTCATGGTGCAACATGGGATTGTCCTAGGTCACGAGATATCTAGGGAAGGGATTAAGGTAGACAAGGCCAAGTGGAGATCATAGCGAAACTTCCACTTCCGCGATGCGTGAAGGACATTCGGTCTTTCTTAGGACACGCCGGATTTTATCGTAGGTTCATTAAGGACTTTAGCAAAATTGCTATAGACCCCTTACAAACCTTCTAGCTAAAGAGTGTCCTTCATCTTTGATGATAGGTGCCATAGTGCATGGGAAAAATTGAAAATGGAACTTATCTCTGCTCCTATCATCTCACCTCCGGACTGGTCCAAGCCTTTTGAGATCATGTGCGATGCCTCAGATTTTGCGATAGGTGCTGTCTTAGGACAGCGTAAGGACAGCAAGCAGCACGTGATCTATTATTCGAGTAGGACGCTCAATGACGCCCAAATGAACTATACTACAACCGAGAAGGAATTCTTGGCAGTAGTGTTCGCTTTGGAGAAATTCCGCCCATACCTACTTGGGACCAAGACCACGATTTTCACTGACCATTCTGCTCTTCGATACCTTATGCTTAAAAAAGATGCGAAGGCCCGACTCATTCGTTGGATCCTTCTCCTTCAAGAATTTGATCTCGAAATTTGAGATAAAAGAGGTGTCGAAAATGTCGTAGCTGACCATCTCTCTCGTGTGCCAAACGCACCTTCTGACGAGCTGCCCATCAATGACAATTTTCCCGATGAGCAACTTCTAGCCATCTCTAAGGAGCCATGGTTTGCTGACATAGTAATTACTTAGTCACAAACCAAACACCACCTAGTTGGTCTAAACAGGATAGATACCGATTCTTGTCTCAAGTTCGGTATACATGTGGAAGATCCTTATCTTTTCAAATATTGTAGCGACCAAATCATTAGGAGATGTGTCCCGACGAGGAGACTAGAAGCGTGCTAGCTTTTTGTCATGAGTTCGCTTGCGGTGGACATTTTGGTCCCCGCAAAACTGCCGAGAAAATTCTGCAAAGGGCTTTTATTGGCCAACTGTGTTTAGAGACGCATTTGAGTATTGCAAACTTGCACAAGATGTCAAATGATAGGAAGAATTTCCAAACGAAATATGATGCCCCTAAATCCCATTCTAGAAGTAAAACTTTTCGACGTATGGGCATTGATTTTATGGGACCCTTCCCTAATTCGTTTGGGCACCAGTACATCTTGTTGGCCGTAGACTACGTGTCAAAGTGGGTAGAAGCTGTCCCTTGCAAGACAAATGACAACAAAGTTGTTGTCAAATTCTTGAAAGATAATATCATCTCACGCTTTGGAATCCCTCGAGCCATCATTAGCGACAATGGCACACATTTTTGCAATAGAACTTTTGAAGCTCTTATGCGAAAATATGCCATTACTCACAAGTTGTCTACGCCCTACCATCCTCAAACTAGCAGGCAGGTAGAAGTTTCTAATAGGCAAGTCAAGCTCATTTTAGAGAAGACTGTGAATCAGAATAGGAAGGACTGGTCCACCAAACTGGTGGATGCCCTATGGCATATAGGACTGCCTTTAAGACGATTCTAGGAATGTCTCCCTACAGACTGGTCTTGGAAAGGCTTGCACCTTCCTGTCGAGCTAGAGCACCGGGCCCTTTGGGTAATTAAGCAGCTAAATTTCGATTTAGATAAGGCCGATGAGTTTCGGAAATTACAAATTTCTGAACTAGAGGAGTTGAGGAATGATGCATACGAGAATGCAAAGATTGCGAAGGATAGAGTTAAGGTTTTTCACGATAAATTCATCACGAGAAAAAACAAGTTTTGTACAACTTGTTCATCTCTTTACAAGTTTAATCTACTAATCATTCTCTAGAGTCAGTCTACGGAACAGTGAGTCAAGTACATGTCATATTACTGTGTTTTCATGAGCAAGAGATCTATCCAAAAATGGCATATCATGTAATCATGTCTATCAATCAAATCTTTTTGGAGTCTGTGCCGGAAGCTAATGCGGCGATGGGTCTTTTGACCCACGTATCGGTGATTATATCTTTCTGCCAGTTCATGCATCCATACATTTTATTCATACATTAGGGACAATGCATGAAACAAGTGTGGGGGAAGGGTATGTAATATAAAAAAAAAAATAAAAAAATATATAAAAAAAAATTATACAATATATAAAAAAAAAATTTAAAAAAAGGATAATATTTTGACTTATTTTTTTGAAAGAAACCTAAGTTAGTTTTAAGGATTAGGAAAATCATGATTAGGATTTCTAAAAACTTGGTCAAAATAAATAAATTGTTTAAATTTTAGGTATAGGAGGAGAAATTGAATAATTAGTAGTCTTAATTTTTACCTTAATGAAATGTGCATTCCTAGTACATATCTAGGATTCTAAGACAAAGACCTTGTGCCTCATAAAAAAAAAAAAAAAAAAAAAATATCACCAATTAAGCTGGATACATGTGCCTCAAGAAGCATAAGTATTCACGCCTAAAGGTGAGTTCTAAATAAAATAAAGTCCTTAGTTTTGTGGCCTAGTTCATTCGAATTTGAGTCCGCGGGATGTTTTCTCACCTGGTGCCCTAAAGCCAACCGGTTTGGGAGTCATCGACTTTAAGTTCGTTACATGGGTGGATTAGAAAGTCTAAGAAGACTAAGAAATATAATATATGTATTAACACATCTAATAATCAATTAGTTAGGTATGAGGGCCTCAAGAAGCCTTGATGCTTACACGAAAGAAAATTAGATGCGTTATACATATTAAAATATATATATATATATATATATATATAATATATATATATATATATATATATATATATATATATATATATATATATATATATATATATATATATATATATATATATATATAATATAGAGGCATGAGAGTCCAAGTTAAGGAATTCCTAGTATAAATTCATAAGGATGCATATGATTTTTGGTAACGAAAAAGACTATATTAGAAGTTCAATTTTGACCCTTACCTAAAATGAAAACAATTTACTTTATAAGACTAAGTCTAAGAATGAATAAAAGTGAGGATCCTAAAACTTATAGACTACTTAGTCTCTTCAAATATAATTCAAATATTTTCCTTTTTTATGGATTTTGTGGGTGTAATCCGCTGAAAACCCTCACGAGACAACACTCGTCCTCTAGGGTAACCTAGGGGTTTAACGGCTTGTTGCACACGCTAAGTGCAACCGTGATTCCTACGAAAGTGAGTTAGTTAGATTAGATTTTCTTTTTCTTTTTTTTGATTTTTACTCGAGGACGAGCAAAAAGATAAGTGTGGGGGTGTGATAGGTAGTGAAAAATGCATAATTGTCATCATATTTACCATCACATTTGCACATTTATTCATATTATAATGCACATTTATTAATATTCTGTTATTTAATGTGTGCAGGCCTCGAATTATTATTTTAATAATAAATAAAGCTTAAAGAGCCCAAAGCCCAGATCCAAGCCCATGTTTGAAGCCCAGGTGCAAAAGCGCAATTACAAGAAGTCAAAATGCAAATACAAGGGCTAAAAGTTGCAAATATCAAAGATAAGGGAAGGATAGACTTCTATCCAACCCTAAACACTTGCAGGATGAGGATAAAAGCCCAAGATAAGAAGGAAATTCGTGGATAGAAGATTTGGATATTTGAGATCAAGGTAACTTGATTTCTAAGTTATTTCGAAATCCCAATATGAAGAGTCAGGATTGCACTTCCAGAAGCAGGCGCCCAAATGAATAGACCAGGAGAGGCCACGCGCCAAAGCGCGTGGCCAGACGTCACCAAACTGCCGCAGAAACGCGGCAAAAGCCGCAATTCTGCGGCAGTGTAGATGAGACAGGGCAACAACTTTTTGGCGCGATCTTATCCGTGACTCCACCGCCTTCTGCACCTATAAATATCCCTGCAGGCACAGCAGAGAGGGCATCCAGAGACGTATTAGGGTTTTCTTTTAGCTATTTCTCTTTAAATTTCAAGCAAGTTGTAATTTTTATTTCAAGCACATTGTGGAAGAAGGAGCTTGTATTTGGGAGACGTTCATCGAATAAAGGTTACCTTTTTCCTATTTAGTTTTCTGCTATTTAATTTTCTTTTGTGATCTCTCTGGTTTTCTTTTTAATCTGTGATCTTTTCTGGTTTTCTTTTTCTTTGTTTCTTTGCAATCTTTCTTATTAAATAAAATAAAAAAAATAATATGAAAAGATAAAAAAATGATGAACTAAATTCCTCTAGTGGTTTGCTGAATTTCTTAAAGCAACCCTATAGCAGTTAAGCATTGGTTTGATGGATGACAACTTTTGAAACCCTAGGTTTAAAGTAGATTGCTTGAAGATTAAACGATGATTAGTATTCTAATCTAATATCACAACATTAATTAATTCCTCACATTTCAATCTAAGAACTTTGACAACGCAACCTCAAGGTAAGACTTCTTTTGTGTTGTGCTTAGATGTTAGGATGAAAAAGTGTTGGACTTTTAAGAGTGATGTTGGTAAGATTCTAAATCTCTTCTCTTGCTTGCATATATTACAAAAAAAAAAAACTAGGATTAAATCCTTGTATTCCAATATGATGATCAATAGTCTTAATTTGCAATAGGGTTGTGGTAGAAGATTAGCAAAGCCACATCTTTCATATTATAAATCTCAAATCTAATCACTTCTTCTCTTATTTTGAAGTTAAAGAGGAATCGGGTCGAAAAGCTTGCATCGCATCCTTCCCTGAGGATCACGACCCGCTTGAGCCCTTGCTACAGCGGATTCACATTGAGACTAAGAAATCTGAACTCTAATTCTTTCTATTACTAAAATCTCAATCAACAAAATTATCTTCAAAAATTTTCAAGTTCAAAATTTTCTTCCCAATTTTCTGTTTCAGGCCAAACCGGCCGACCGGACCGGTCGACCGGATCATGTGTCCAGGACGTGCACTCTTGTGCACGTCTGTCGGTCGGCCGCCCGGTCGCCCGACCTGTAAACCCCATCTCTCTGTTAATTTCGGTCGGCCGACCGGTCGACCGACAGTTAATAACTTTGTTTCTTCTTGAAGCCGGTCGACCGGACAGTCGACCCGAGCCCAACGGCTATTTGCCAGCAAGGCGGACGGCCGACCGGACGGGTCGGCCGCCAAGCCTGCTGCTGCCCAACGGCTCTTTCCTCTTTGGTGAATTTCTGAAAATCTGTTTTTGGTCTATTTTGTGACAGATTTTCTCTGAACTTTAGGGATTATTTTCTGATCAAATAAGCTTTATTTTAAAGTGTTTTAATCCCTTCCTCTCCCTATAAATAGAGGAGATAGGTCTCTTGCATTTTTTACCAAGAAAAATCCCTAGTTTACAAGTTTTCAAAAGAAAGAAAAAGTTTCAAAGCTCTCAATTCTCTCTTGCATTCTTGGCTATTATTTTTCAGTTGTGCTTTCAAGCAAGCTTCATTTACAACTGAGTTTGTTTTCTCACTACACTTCTAGAGCCAAAATTCCCATCCTCATTCTATAAGGAAGTTGTAAAGAGAAAGTTTGTAAAGAGTTTGTGATCCTTTTAGAGATCACTTGGCTACTTGTTACTCTTTGTTCATCTTGTGGAGACACCTCTTCGGTAGAGGTTCTTGTAAGTGGTGGAGCTCGGTGATCCGGTCTTTGGTAGACCTTGTAAGCGTCCTCGGTGGATAGTGGAAACCCTTCACGGAGGTGAAGGCGGGGAGTAGAGCGGTGGCTCGAACCTCAAAACAAATACTTGTGTTTGCGATTGTCTTTTGCTCTTGCTCTCTATTTCGCTTTACCTTCAATTGCTATCCTTTACTCATTGTTTCTAGTTTGTGATATTGCTTTCATTACTTGTGATATATCTTGTGTGCACATCATCATTGCATATTATTCATTTCTAGATATATTGTCGATCATAACTCATACAACAAGATTGCAATACGCACCTCCAACTCTTATTTAGAGGAATCACGAGGAAGGAGTTCAGAACCCTTCACCGGGTATTTGGCTCTTAGTCTTGTTTTGAGTGATCGTTGCATCATTCTTTCATAATTGTTTAAAAAGATTGTTAGATTAGCATTTACACCTATTCACCCCCTCTAGGTGTTTTCAATTGGTATCAGAACTTTGGTCTCTAGGCTCTTGGCTTAACAACCTTAGAGAGATCCTATATTTGCTAATCACTTCATTCATTTTTCATTCACTATCACTTAGTAAACATGGTCGATGGAATCAAGACCCCCCCAAAGTTTGATGGACTTAACTTTTCATATGGAAGGTTAAGATGACCGTTTTCTTGCAATCTCTAGGAAGTTGAGTTGCAAAGGCCGTTACCAAACCTTTTAGTGCACCCATCGGTGATGAGTCCACTTGGTCCGAAATTGAGACCAAAGAATTTGATGCTAACTCTAGGGCACACTATTCATTACTCCAAGCACTTAATATGATGATATTGCTAGAGTAATACATTGTAAATCCGCATTTGAAATTTGGTCACATTGCTTGTTACACATGAGGGGACCTCACAAGTGAAGACCTTCTTCGGTCCCAATATGAGAACTTTTGCATGTTAGAAAATGAAACCATAGATGATATGGCTACAAGATTTACAAAAATCACTAATGGACTTTCTTCTCTAGGTGATGGTATTGACAATGACCAAAGAGTAAGGAAGATCATCTGGGCTCTTCCTCCTTCATGGGAAGTAAAAGCAACTACCTTGAAGGAACTTAATGACAAGGAGGAGATGGAGCTTATAGGTCTCATTGGGAACCTTAAAACCCATGAGATGGAGAGAAAAGCTAGGGAGGACATGGCTCCTTCCAAGAAGAAAACAATTGCCTTCAAGAGTCAATCCTCATACTCCGACGAAGACAATGAAGAAGAAGACGACGAAGAGCTCTCACTTCTCGTTAAGAACGTCCGGAGGATGTATAACAAGGCTAAGTTTCAAGGAAGAAGGAGATGGCAAGGAGGCAAAGAAAAAAGAAAGATAATTTGCTTCAATTGCCAAAGACCGGGACACATTGTTGCGGAGTGCCCGGATAAAGTAAAACCCTCCACCTCAAAGAAGCCTTACAAGAAGAAAGCGTTGAAGGCTACGTGGGATTCCGAGAGCGAATCCGAGGAGGAAGTTGACACCGCCAACATGTGCTTCATGGCTAATGAAGGCATAAGCAAGGTAACCCCCGACACTTCTTTTGATTGTGAGCTTTCCATGGATGAGTTAGGAGAAGCATTTGTAGAACTCTCACATAACTATGATGTTCTTAAGAAAAAGTATTTAAATATGAAAAAGGAAAATGAGTCTCTTAATCATCATGTTTTTACTCTTACTAAAGAAAAAGATGAATTATCTTCTACTTTAGTTTCCACTCAAAAAGATTTTGATAACTATAAAATTTCTGCAAGGGTAAGTTTCCACAAGTTAATGAAAATGAGATTTCCATGCTAAAAGAGAAAATTGATTCTTTAGGAGTTGTTTTGAAAAAGTGTGAATTTGACAAGAATAGGCTTGAGGCTATGTTTCCTAAGAAACAAGCCCCTAAGAAACAACCCATGTTATGCATGCTCATGTTCATAAATCACAACCTTTACATCATGCCAAACCCCACAAACATGCTCACACTTCACACACACATCATGCATTCATGTATGGTAAAGTGTTTTCATGTTCATATTGTGACCGTAAAGGTCACTTAGTTAAGTTTTGTTATGATAGACTAAATGCATCTCGTCATAATGTTTGGGTTCGAAATACTAACTTTCAAGGACCCAAGAGAATTTGGGTACCAAAGTCAATAAATTTGTTAAATGATGTAGGTACTTTCCAAGGCGCAACGACGTAAAGGATTGTGGTATCTTGATAGTGGTTGCTCAAGGCACATGACTTGGATATCAACAACTTTGCAACCCTATCAAGATACCATGAAGGTGGCACCGTCACCTTCGGAGATGATGCCAAGGGTAAAATCATCGGTATTGGTAATGTTAAACTTAGTTAATCCCTTTTAATAGAAAATGTTGTTTTAGTTGATGGACTCAAGCATAATCTCTTGAGTATTAGTCAACTTTGTGATAAAGGTTTTGATGTTGTTTTTGATAGCATAGCTTGTAGAGTTTTTGATAGACAATCTAACACATGTATATTTTTCAGTTTTCGTGATAGCAATATGTACATGATTGACTTGTCTAATATGTCTTGCAATATTACTTGTTTAAAAGCCCTCGATGATGACTCTTGGTTGTGGCATAGAAGATTAGGCCACATTTCTTTTGACCACATATCTAGGTTAAACACAAAGGAAATGGTGAAAGGTATTCCTTGTTGAATTTTGAAAAGGACCAAGTTTGTGACGCATGTCAATTTGGGAAACAAACCAAGTCTTCCTTCAAATCAATTAAGGATATCATGACATCACGTCCTTTGGAGTTAATCCATATGGATTTGTTTGGTCCTACTCAAACCAAAAGTCTAAGTGGGAATCGGTTTGCATTTGTTTTGGTTGATGACTTTCACGTTTTACTTGGGTTTTCTTTTTGGAACACAAAAATCAAGCCTTTCACATTTTCAAGCCTTTAAGAAAAGAGTTGAAAAGGAAAAAGATACTTCAATTTTAAGCATAAGAAGTAATAGAGGAGGTGAGTTCATTAACCTACCCTTTACCACTTTTTGTGAAGAACAAGGAATTAAGCATGAACTATCTTGTCCTATAACTCCACAACAAAATGGAGTAGTTGAGCGGAAAAATCGGACATTACAAGAGATGGCTAGGACAATGATTAGTGAATATGGTCTCCCTCATTATCTATGGGCCGAGGCCGTTAATACATCATGCTACATATCAAATAGAGTTTTCTTATGCAAAAATACTTCAAAAACATCTTTTGAGATTTATTATTCTAGAAAGCCAAATATTTCATACTTTAAAGTTTTTGGATGCAAATGCTTTGTTTTAAATACAAAAAATAACTTAGGTAAATTTGATGCTAGATCTTATGAAGCAATTTTTGTTGGTTACTCAAATACTAGTAAAGCTTATAGAGTTTTCAATAAGTCATCATTAACTATTGAAGAATCTATACATGTGAAATTTGAGGAATCTAATATGTTTGTTAAGAATGTTGTAGAAATAGATTCTTTGCATGAAGGCATGGAGAGAGTCACTTTGGAGGACTCACCTATTGTTGAAGACAAGCCAAAGGATGATGAAGGAAGTGAAGCTAAAGAAGAAGAGGCTCAAGGAAATGAAATTCAAAGAATTGAAGTGGAGCCTACTCAATAACTTCCAAAGGATTGGAGATACAATCCACATCATCCCAAGGACCTTGTTATAGGTGAAGTATCTCAAGGGGTAACTACTCGTTCTCATCTTCATGATTTTTGTGGGCACTATGCTTTTATTTCTCATGTTGAACCCAAGAACGCCCTCGAAGCCGAGGCCGATTCATATTGGTTGCTAGCCATGCAAGAGGAACTCAATTAATTTGAGCGCAACCAAGTTTGGCACCTTGTTCCTAGGCCCCACGATAGACCAACAATTGGTACTAAGTGGATCTTTAAGAACAAGTTGGATGAATTGGGTAACGTTGTTAGGAATAAAGCTAGGTTAGTTGCCCAAGGTTACACTTAAATCGAAGGAATCGATTTTGAAGAAACCTTTGCACCCGTAGTACGGCTTGAAGCCATACGGATGACACTTGCATTTGTATCATATAAAGATTTTAAGTTGTTTCAAATGGATGTTAAAAGTGCTTTCTTGAATGGATTTATTGAGGAGGAGGTGTATGTTAAACAACCCCCCGGGTTTGTTGATCCTACACATCCGAATTTTGTTTTTAAATTAGACAAGGCTCTTTATGGTTTAAAACAATCCCCTAGGGCTTGGTATGAAAGACTTTCTTCATTTTTAATTTCAAATGGTTTAAGAAAGGAAAAATTGATACTACTTTGTTTACAAAACATGTAGATAATGATATTCTTATTGTGCAAATTTATGTGGATGATATTATTTTTGGTTCTACTAATGAATCTCTTTGCCAAGCTTTTGAATCATATGCATGAAGGATGAATTCGAAATGTCTATGATGGGTGAGCTCAACTATTTCATTGGACTCCAAATCAAGCAAAAGAAGGATGTGATCTTCATAAATCAAGCCAGTACACAAAGGAACTAATCAAGAGGTTCGGGCTTGAAGGAGCTAAAGTGAGCAAAACTCCCATGGCAACAACAACAAAGCTTGATAAGGATGAACAAGGTAAAAGAGTAGACATTAAACTTTATCGTAGCATGATTGGTAGTTTATTGTATTTGACGGCTAGTAGGCCGGATATTATGTTTGTGTATGTCTTTGTGCTCGTTTTCAATCATGTCCTAAAGAGTCTCATTTAGTAGCGGTAAAACGCATTATTAAATACCTTAAGGGCACAATTGAAATGGGTTTGTGGTATCCGAAAATCGGCCAATTTTCAATGACGAGTTTTTCGGATGCCGACTATGCGGGTTGCAGGGTAGATAGGAAGAGTACAAGCGGAACATGTCAATTTCTTGATAATTGTCTTGTTTCTTGGTCTTCCAAAAAGCAAAATTCGGTAGCCCTTTCAACCGCCGAGGCGGAGTATGTTGCAGCCGGAGCTTGTTGTGCACAAGTTCTTTGGATGAAACATACTCTCCTTGACTATGATTTACATTTTGATCATATTAAAATATTTTGTGATAATATTAGTACTATTCATATGACTAAAAATGCAAATCAACATAGTAAAACTAAACACATTGACATTAGATATCACTTTCTTAGAGATCATTATGAGAAAGGTGATATTGATATTGATTATGTTTCTACCGATTTTCAACTTGCCGATATTTTTACAAAACCTCTAGACTATGCTAGATTTTCATTTATTTATGGTGAGTTGAATGTTTGTATTATAGATTCTTGAAAGAAAGTTTTCTTATTTTGTTTACCCTTTTTGATGTATGACAAAAAGGGGGAGAAAAAGTTTAGTTTATTAGTTTAGTTTATTTTAAGTTTAGAATTTTATGCACTTTGGATTCTGCTTTGTGCATTGTGTTTTATGCTTTATGTATATAGCCATTCATTTTTATACATAGTCATTCTTTTATACATAGCATAATTTGAGGGGGAGCTTCCATGCTCCTTTCCCTTGTTTAAATAACCTATATGTTTTGTCATCATCAAAAAGAGGGAGATTGTTGGCCCAGGTTACAATCACCCGTTTTAGTGTGTTTTGATGATTACAAAACATATATAGTTATTTGTACTAATCATGTTTGTTGTTTTAGTGTGTTTCAGGGTTCTAATGAAACTAGAAGGTTTCTTCCCTAAAGGAAGGTGTTTTGACTCAAGTCACCTCAATTCGGGCTCAAGAATCAAGCTTTCAAGATCATATGGAGAAGCCCACTTGAAGAACTTGTAGTCTTTAGATCCAATGTAAGAAATGTAAGAAATAGTTTGTTAAAGTTTGGGGTTGTAGAATATTGGCTCTAGGATACACACACACATTTTCAAAATACAGTTTTTAGTTTTGGTATTTGTTTTAAAGATTCATGCCTTGATTCTTATACATGATTCCAAAATCCTTACCAATTCTATATCTTGTTTACACCATGTATAAACTATCTTTTATAACATGATACTTAACTTCATATACCTACAAAATTATCTTCAAAAATTTTCAAGTTCAAAATTTTCTTCCCAATTTTCTGTTTCAGGCCAAACCGGCCGACCGGACCGGTCGACCGGATCATGTGTCCAGGACGTGCACGCTTGTGCACGTCTGTCGGTCGGCCGCCCGGTCGCCCGACTTGTAAACCCCATCTCTCTGTTAATTTCGGTCGGCCGACCGGCCGACCGACAGTTAATAACTTTGTTTCCTTCTTGAAACCGGTCGACCGGACGGTCGACCCGAGCCCAACGGCTATTTGCCAGCAAGGCGGACGGCCGACCGGATGGGTCGGCCGCCAAGCCTGCTGCTGCCTAACAGCTCTTTCCTCTTTGGTGAATTTCTGAAAATCTGTTTTTAGTCTGTTTTGTGGCAGATTTTCTCTGAACTTTAGGGATTATTTTCTGATCAAATAAGCTTTATTTTAAAGTGTTTTAATCCCTTCCTCTCCCTATAAATAGAGGAGATAGGTCTCTTGCATTTTTTACCAAGAAAATCCCTAGTTTACAAGTTTTCAAAAGAAAGAAAAAGTTTCAAAGCTCTCAATTCTCTCTTGCATTCTTGGCTATTGTTTTTCAGTTGTTGATCGGGGTGGAAACTAGCACTCAAAAGTGTGTATTTATGAAATCAAATGAAAAGCTCGAATGTGCTAATGTACCCTCGATACTTCCGTTATAGCATTGGCTCAACGGGTCGTATCCACAGGGAAGGGAGGCGATAGAAGCATTAACAGTCTCTTGTCATGTCAGATGTTAACAATTCTTCTTTGTTAAAAGAATGAAAAAGAAAATGAAAAAGAAAAGAAAAGGAAAACAAGCATGATGAAAACGGCGATGTAAAAACCAAAATAGAAGTGAGTTGAAAACAAATAAAGAAAGAAGATGGAACAAAGTTGAACTAAGAGGATGGTGAAAACATCGATAGAAGAAGAACAAAAGATACTTGAAAATGATTTCTAAGTCAAGCTAAAAGAAAATTCATGGCTACTAACTACTAAGTGCTCCACTAACCATGCTAACCTCTTCGAGATAGTTGCCTCACATTTTGATCCTCGGCCATCACAATCCTTGGCTCCAAGAGACGGTACAAAGCATGGCTCATGGATGGTTCATAACAATCAAAACATGCAACAAGAACAAGCTATTACAAGCATCACTCATTACACTACTAGCATGAAATAAAAGAGCATGAAATAAAAGAAAGTTAGCTTGGTTAGCAAGTTAGCAAGTTAGCAAGTTAGATGTTAGAACCCATCATCTTTGGCCATCAATGGCTCTTGCAAGAACAAGGCCTTGTAGAGGCAACCGATTCATGTGAATTATCAAGTAAGTGGTTAGATGGTTAGTGGTAGTAGTTAGATTGCCATGAGAAGAAAAACTAGCAAGAAATCATGTTAGAAGGTGAAGGAGATTACAATGGAGGAGAAAGGAGGCACCTTTACATAGAGTGTCACTCTCTGTTACATCAATCCCTCTCAATCTCTCTCTCTATGAATCACTCAGCCCTACTACAATGATCTAAAAAGAAAAGAAAATACAAGAAATGAAGAACACTCACCTACACTACTCCTAAAATCTGCACCTACTCCTAAAAACGAAGACTGCCTCGGTTTGGCTCTCTGCAGGGCTATTTATAGGGCTCAGAAGGATCCAGAAG
Organism: Agave tequilana; assembly: GCA_038442645.1. Taxonomy (NCBI): domain Eukaryota; kingdom Viridiplantae; phylum Streptophyta; class Magnoliopsida; order Asparagales; family Asparagaceae; genus Agave; species Agave tequilana. Next base: position 24,318 of record JAVJIF010023405.1, read on the forward strand.
ACGAGACGGGGCCACGCGTCGAAAATGGACGCGTGGCTCCACAGGATTGCCGCGGATCCGCAAGGATTGCCGCGGATCCGCGGCAATACCAGGGAATCTGGTCCCTGGTTTTGGTCCGTGGCTCCGTCTGGCTTCGAGACGCTTCGTGGTATATCCAGTTTCGGGTAATTTCGAACGCAGATTCGTCTAATGTGCGCAAGAGGCTAGGTTCAATGAATCTTCTAGATAATCCCTTGCTTGACCTCCAAGTAATGCGGATTTAATTACCCTTAATTGGGTCTAATTAAGCTCTTATTATACCTTTGCCCTTGGACTTTGATCTACCTGCAATTAAGACCAAAACACGGTTTAGACCGACAATTTATTCATAAATCTGTGAGAGAATGCGACATAATAATGTAGAATTGTAGACTAATCACACCCCCACACTTATTCTTTTGCTCGTCCCGAGCAAAATAAGAAAAGAAAAACTATATAACAAGGGTTATTACACCACTTTCGCAGGTGACGCGATTGCGCTGAGCGTGTGCAACAAGCCGTTAAACCTCTAGGTTACCTAGAGGAGGAGTGTTGTCTCCTGAGGGTTTTCAGCGGATTGCACCCACAAAATCCATAAAGAAAGAAGACAAATGTTAGTATTTTGAAAACACATTTTGAAAGAGAGACAAGTTTATGAAATATTTTTGCAAAAATATAAGTGATCTAAGGTCATAAGTCCACCACAAATCAATCTTCCTTAAACTTAGTCTCTATGCAAGATCTTGTCTTCAATCAAGGTAAGAATTCAAAATTGGATTGAATATTTTATCTTTCATAATACCTAGATAATATGCACTTTGTGATAGTGAAGATTTCTGGGACTTCAACTCCAACCATCAAGCCATTTATTTATATATATTTATTTTCTTTTTCTTTTTTTTTTCTTCTCTTAGTTTAGGCTTTCTAGTTCACCCATGTAGCGAGCCTATAACCGATGACTCCCAAACCAGATGGTCCTAGGGCACCAGATGAGAAAACATCCCTCGGGTTTAAGGACTCGAGTAAAAAAAGCCACAAAACTAAAGGGATTATTTATTTCCTTTACCACCGTTAGGCGTGAATAATCATGCTTCTTGAGGCATAATTATCCAGCTTAATAAGTGATATTTTATTTAAAATTTTTTTTTTACTTTATGGCATTTTAGGTTTTTGTTTCCATCCCAAAAATTGTGTAAGTGTTAAGTGCATACTATCTAAGGCAAAAAATTTAAGATAAAATTATCTCCCAATCTTTTATACTTAACCTATAATTTTAAACAAGATCCATTATTTCAACTAGATTTAAGATGTCATAATTAAGGCTTTCTTAATTTCTAAGATCATCTTAATTTTCTTAAAAATAGATCAAAACTTTGTCTCTAATTTCAAAAAGTTTTTAAAGAAAGAGAATTTCTATACAAAAGGGAAGATTTCTAAAAGTATCCTAAAAGAAGTGTAAAAGAAAGAAAATCTAAAAACTCTATGTTAGTAAACCCTCCCCCACACTTATCTCATGCATTGTCCTCAATGCATCGTGATATATGTATGCATGAAACAAATAGAGAGGGAAAGAAAAAAATTACCTTAAGGTGGTGGTTCCGGTGGTGGTCTGATTGGTCCACGAAAGGCGGCCCAATCATTCTTGCGTGGAGTCCGGAGGAACCCACCAGAAACCTCCATGATACAACCCACTAGAAAGATGTATGCATGTGTGATTTTTATCAAAAAGTTTACCCCATCTAATTTCCAAATTTTCAAAATAATTTCGGAGTCAAATTTTTCAAAGCCCTTGTCCCAGAATGAATGATTGATTTGGACTCATGAAGCACAGGAACTAACACCGACTCAGAAAAAAAGACTTAAATCAAGTAAAGGTTCAGGAGTTGAGATTGGTTCAGAAAGTGAGTCCAAATCAAGAAGATGAAGCTCAAGTCCACATTCATTTCCCCATAATGGAATGTGACTTTCTAAGAGTGGTGATCCAAGTTCAGGAATGACAGGTATGGGAATCAAAACTGACTCTAAAATGTTACTCAAATTGGGTATTATAACAGGAGTCAATAATGATTCAGGAATTTGAACTGGATCACAAATTTGAGGATCAAAGTCACATTCCTCATTGAGTTCAATTCCACAAAAATGAGAACTTACCAATTATCAAATGGACTTTCAAAAGTATGAAATTGGTCAAGTTCAATATGATCATTATAAGAGATTGGTGATTCAATTTCACAATGGACTGGCATTGGATCCAATATTGACTCGGAAAAAGGATTAAAATCAGGTGAAGACACTGGAGTCATAATTGAATCAGGAAGTAGAATTGAATCACTAATTTGAGGTTCATGATCATATTCATGTTCAAGTTCAATTTCAGAAAATGGATAACTTGCCAAAATGTCAATGGGATCTTTAACATTTGAAGTTTGGACAAGTTCAGATGGGTGTGCTGAAATTGAATCTTGATTTCCAAAACAACATGACTCTTTGGCTCTGTCAGAATGGGTAGTGACATTAGAAATAGGATGAGAATGAAGAGTTTGGATCATCATATCTATGTCACGGTTACGAGCATTTTGAGCCTGAGTCATGAATTCAAGCATCTTTTTATAAGTCATTGGTTCATCGTTTTGTTGAAGAGATGCAGTGTTGTTTTGGAATTGGTGGTGAAATTGTGAGTCCATCAGATTTTGTGATTGTTGTTCGGACTCACAAAAAAGTTTCTTACTCATTTTCAAGGCAAATGGTTGTTCATTATGAGGAGATGGAACTGAGTAAGACTCTTGAAAATACGGTGGAATTGGAGAGGCCAATGTTTCTTGAAGTTGTTGCTCGGCCCTTTGTAGATTGGCTTCTAAACTCTTTAGTAAATCAGATTTTTCTTCAATTGGTGGTTCAGAAAAAGGAGTATAAGAAGCTAAATCGGGGAATGAATATTGTGGATAAGATGAATATGATGGACAAGGTGGACATGGGGGACAAGGAGGTTAAAAATTTAACTCGGGGGACTTGAATCCCCAATGACTCTGTGACGAGTTGAAATTATTTGGAAATTATAGTTATAAGAATGTGGGTATGCGTTGTATTGATTCGGATAAGGCCAACCCGGTGCATGTGGTTGGTGCATATTGTAAAACGCCGGGTTGGAATTATCCGAATAGAATGGAGTCGGTGTGAAATATGGATTCATGTTCAGATTGAAAGAATTGTTATTGTTGAATGCCATTTCACAAACAATCACAAACAAAAAGAAAAATCAAACAACAAACAAAAAGAAAAGAAAAATCAAAACCAAGCCAATAGGAGGGTTGACCTAGACCTAGATGTAGATGTCCCTAGGGGCCAACGTCTATTCAAATTTTATTAGGGCTTGGGTTGTGTGAGTGGGGAGATGATTTTTGGGCTAAGGAAGGGTGATTAAATCCCACCTTATCTTGTTTGGGTTTTGCCCTTAAATTCAATTCGTGCAAGTGTGCAATATAGACAAGAATATAACACAAAGCGATAAATCACCCACGTGTTTGTCCTATGCTATATGCAATGCCATATGTACATCTCCATCCAGATCACAACAACAGAACAAAAATACAGTATTTTGGAATTGAATTGACACGTGCCTAAATGCAAATGTCTAAACCGTTTTAAAAGCGTCCAAATACCGTATTTAGTTCTTTTATTTTTATGTTGTGTAGGCAATCAAAGCAAGAAAGATAGCAGTACAAATCCACTAGCTATTACAATTCACACATCCCAGCACAACAAGATTTACAATCATCACAAAATGGTCGCGTTTTCGCGGCAAATGTCGCGGTTGCGCGGATTTTCTTTGGAATCTGGGGCCCTGCTTTCAAGAGCAGGGAGATGCAAAGCTAGTTTATGTACTGCAATATTAAGCACCTGTAAAGCTTGTCCTGCACACCAAAACAGAGAAGATAATGTTAACAAAAACGTGAAAACGAAACCATTCCCTTCCCGGCAACGGCGCCAAAAATGATCGGGGTGGAAACTAGCACTCAAAAGTGTGTATTTATGAAATCAAATGAAAAGCTCGAATGTGCTAATGTACCCTCGATACTTCCGTTATAGCATTGGCTCAACGGGTCGTATCCACAGGGAAGGGAGGCAATAGAAGCATTAACAGTCTCTTGTCACGTCAGATGTTAACAATTCTTCTTTGTTAAAAGAATGAAAAAGAAATTGAAAAAGAAAAGAAAAGGAAAACAAGCATGATGAAAACGGCGATGTAAAAACCAAAATAGAAGTGAGTTGAAAACAAATAAAGAAAGAAGATGGAACAAAGTTGAACTAAGAGGATGGTGAAAACATCGATAGAAGAAGAACAAAAGATACTTGAAAATGATTTCTAAGTCAAGCTAAAAGAAAATTCATGGCTACTAACTACTAAGTGCTCCACTAACCATGCTAACCTCTTCGAGATAGTTGCCTCACATTTTGATCCTCGGCCATCACAATCCTTGGCTCCAAGAGACGGTACAAAGTATGGCTCATGGATGGTTCATAACAATCAAAACATGCAACAAGAACAAGCTATTACAAGCATCACTCATTACACTACTAGCATGAAATAAAAGAGCATGAAATAAAAGAGAGTTAGCTTGGTTAGCAAGTTAGCAAGTTAGATGTTAGAACCCATCATCTTTGGCCATCAATGGCTCTTGCAAGAACAAGCCTTGTAGAGGCAACCCGATTCATGTGGATTATCAAGTAAGTGGTTAGATGGTTAGTGGTTAGTAGTTAGATTGCCATGAGAAGAAAAACTAGCAAGAAATCATGTTAGAAGGTGAAGGAGATTACAATGGAGGAGAAAGGAGGCACCTTTACATAGAATGTCACTCTCTGTTACATCAATCCCTCTCAATCTCTCTCTCTATGAATCACTCAGCCCTACTACAATGATCTAAAAAGAAAAGAAAATACAAGAAATGAAGAACACTCACCTACACTACTCCTAAAATCTGCACCTACTCCTAAAAACGAAGACTGCCTCGGTTTGGCTCTCTGCAGGGCTATTTATAGGGCTCAGAAGGATCCATAAGACGAGACGGGGACACGCGTCGAAAATGGACGCGTGGCTCCACAGGATTGCCGCGGATCCGCAAGGATTGCCGCGGGTCCGCGGCAATACCAGGGACTCTGGTCCCTGGTTTTGGTCCGTGGCTCCGTCTGGCTTCGAGACGCTTCGTGGTATATCTAGTTTCGGGTAATTTCGACCGCAGATTCATCTGATGTGCACAAGAGGCTAGGTTCAATGAATCTTCTAGATAATCCCTTGCTTGGCCTCCAAGTAATGCGGATTTAATTACCCTTAATTGGGTCTAATTAAGCTCTTATTACACCTTTGCCCTTGACTTTGGATCTACCTGCAATTAAGACCAAAACACGGTTTAGACCGACAATTTATTCATAAATCTATGAAAGAATGCGACATAATAATGCAGAATTGTAGACTAATCAGTTGTGCTCTCAAGCAAGCTTCATTTACAACTGAGTTTGTTTTTCTCACTACACTTCTAGAGCCAAAATTCCCATCCTCATTCTATAAGGAAGTTGTAAAGAGAAAGTTTGTAAAGAGTTTGTGATCCTTTTAGAGATCACTTGGCTACTTGTTACTCTTTGTTCATCTTGTGGAGACACCTCTTCGGTATAGGTTCTTGTAAGTGGTGGAGCTCGGTGCTCCGGTCTTTGGTAGACCTTGTAAGCGTCCTCGGTGGATAGTGGAAACCCTTCACGGAGGTGAAGGCGGGGAGTAGAGCGGTGGCTCGAACCTCGAAACAAATACTTGTGTTTGTGATTGTCTTTTGCTCTTGCTCTCTATTTCGCTTTACCTTCAATTTCTATCCTTTACTCATTGTTTCTAGTTTGTGATATTACTTTCATTACTTGTGATATATCTTGTGTGCACATTATCATTGCATATTATTCATTTCTAGATATATTGTCGATCATAACTCATAAAACAAGATTGCAATACGCACCTCCAACTCTTATTTAGAGGAATCACGAGGAAGGAGTTCAGAACCCTTCACCGGGTATTCGGCTCTTAGTCTTGTTTTGAGTGATCATTGCATCATTCTTTCATAATTGTTTAAAAGATTGTTAGATTAGCATTTACACCTACACTCCCCCTCTAGGTGTTTTTCAATATGAACGGTGACCCATATAACAAGAATATAGGAACAATCAATGCATGTATACTGGTGAATATATGTAACAGTGATGTGTGAACATGATATAACTGTGTATCGAGCATCCATGTACTTCATATTATTTAATAAATATTTTAATTGGGTCAAAAATTGACTAGCTCCGAACAGTTCCCAAAAATTACATAAAATAGAAAATATTATTATAAGACAAAATATGAAAAGGTTTAAAGAAATTTAGTCTGATTTGTAAATTAAAAATTCTGGAAGGTTTCACCAATATTGGGCGACACCGATTCGGCCCGAATTTTGATAAATTCAGAAAAATTCCTAAAAATATCAGAACATAGCTAATACAATTCTAAGACACAAGGTGAAAGAAGATTCCCAAAATTCAACTCAGTTTGTGAATTAAAAATAATAGAGCCGACTATAATCGGTCGATACCGATTTCAGAGATTTTCCAAAAAATCTAGAAAATTCTAAAAAAATCTAAAATATTAGAAAATGATCTCTGAAATTGAAACAAGCTCAATCTGATTAGCAGAAAGGTCAAAGCAACTTTGTACGTCGTATCGAGTATTAATACTGTGATACATACATCAGGGATCAGAGGGTCACACTTCTCCCCACCTTACAAAAAATTTCGTCCTCGAAATTTTAATTCAGGTGGAAGGACAATATTTTCAGCCCCAAAGCCTAAATGTTACGGGCCCATGACGCTTCCGCTGCGTACTCTGATATCTCTAGCGACCTTGAGAATAGGTGACTAGTATCGATAGCAAATTAATATGGAAAGAATCGAGATTGGGAAGGAAAGTGATTAAAAATTAGAATATACAGACCGATTATGAAACTAAGGAATATTAGAAGACAAGGAAGGGATTATCAACGAACTGAGACATTCTTGTACACATCGCTGGAATTCCCAAGTTCAGGTACACTGGTTGTACTGTTGGTAAGAGCTTGAGCATTGACCCAGGTGGTTACCCAAATCAGGTGTAAACCTAGGCTCTGATACCACTATGTAACATCCCGATCCCACGGATACGGAGACGTTATGGCGGCATACATACGCAGGGTGAAAACACCCTCACGCGTACGTTAAGCCTCAGTAAAAGAAATAACCTCCATATACACAAAAGTTTCAATATTAAATAAGTACAAGAATAACTGCAGAAAGAGGTTAGTAATCATAGCAGATATGAAAACAGGGATAAATAAGATAATAGAAATAAATCACAAAGATACCTATGAATGGTCTCGATGCTGATTCTCCAATGTGAATCCAATGAACTAACTGACAATACGATAACTCGGATCTCCATACTGGGCATGCAAACCCAGGGTCGTCAGAAAGCGATCTAGTGAGTGATAAAATGAAGGAGGCAGTAATATGTACTATAGTACTACAAGCACAGTGATACCATATAATAGGAATGTAATAATCAGTAGAAAGATAATCAGTAGAAAAATAAAATTGTCATATTTTAATACCATCACTACCTAGCATGTTATCATCCGGTCACGTTTACAGTAATATCCAGTTTTATATAATACATACTGTTGTATAGTGGTGACGTGATGGAAATGAACATGCAGATGTACAGTATGCAACATAACCATACTACTGTGTTGTGCATATACAGTAATGAAGGATACAACGTATACATAGAGCAAAATATATGCAATACAGAGTATACATATACATGAGTGTGTTACCACATGGAGTGTAACAAATATCAAGAAGTGTAACAAGGTATACAGGTGACATGGTTATGGATACCATAATAGTAACCTGACGGTGCCAGTGTAAAACATGAATAATCTTGTTATAGTGTCATGAGTGTACAAGCATGGTGTATGCACGAAGAATATATGGAACAGAACAATACATGGTATATAGAGTAGTGTACTATAACAGAAAGTGTAACATGTACTAGGCAATGTAACAACGTATATATGTAACATGATCGTGGGTAACGTATCAGGAACAGTAACAAGAAAACGAAACAAGAATATATATTTATCAAGCAAGTCATGTTATTTATATAATAATAATAATCAGTACCATATGGTATTTTAATCAATCTCTTCCAGAGTCCCATACCACTGGTAGTTCATACTAGAGCCCGCACTCCAGGCAAACCCATCTGGACATGGCATACGGGTACCATTATCTAAACAAGAGAGTGACCAAATAACAAGTATTCTCGACGTCACTATTGTTTATACCAGTTTATTATGTTAATTGGAAACCCAATGGTCAAAGAGCTCTTATCGGGTGAGTGTATTCCGTGCATACCCGGGATTACGGCCTTACCAAGACTCCCTGGCTGCTGAGGCCAAGGCCAACCCGTTAGGGTGAAACATGTAATGGGAACTCAATGAGCTAATACAATAACGGCAAACGAGAGCTCATGAGCTATAACAGACGATAGCCAATACTACCTCGTCCCCTGTAGTAGGACAAACAATGAATTCAGACATCCACCGAATAAGATCTAGTCACCCGTCAAGTCTCCCAAATTCCCAAGTTATATTTATTATAGGTAAAGTACACAGTATATCAAGAACAAGTATAGTGCATGTTACATGTAACACGATAACAAGATATGAGCTCTGTTGATAGCGTAAAACAAGATAACGGGAAATGGTAAATAAGAGATGTGGGATTCCACCCATCACATATCAACAAGTCACATGTCCAGTAACGAGAATATCAATATCAGTAACGGGAAACAATCATGTAACGGGAATACAGGAATATACATGCTACAATAATACCTGTAATAGAACGGTGACCCATATAATAAGAATATATGAACAATCATTGCATGTATACTGGTGAATATATTTAACAGTGATGTGTGAACATGATATAACTGTGTACTGAGCATCCATGTAACTTCATATTGTTTAATAAATATTTTAATTGGGTCAAAAATTGACGAGTTCTGAACAGTTCCCAAAACTTACATAAAATAGAGAATATTATTCTGAGACATAATATGAAAATAGTTTGAAGAAATTTAGTCTGATTTGTAAATTAAAAATCTGGAAGGTTTCACCGGTACTGGGCGACACCGATTCGGCCCGATTTTGATAAATTCAGAAAAATTCTAAAAATATCAGAACATAGCTAATACGATTTTAAGATATAAGGTGAAAGCAGATTCCCAAAATTTAACTCAGTTTGTGAATTAAAAATAATAGAGCCGATTACTGCAATTGGTCGTTACCGATTTCAGAGATTTTCCAAAATAATCTAGAAAATTTCAGAAAATTCTAAAAAAATCTAAAATATTAGAAAATGATCTTTAAAACTAAAACTGGCTCAATCTGATTAGCAAAAAGGTCAAAGCAACTTTATACGTCGTATCGAGTACTAATACTGTGATACGTACATCAGGGATCAGAGGGCTATATAATATTTCTTGATGATAGATCAGATGTGTAAATTATGTTAAAATATGTGATTTTTAGATTTTGTTATTAATATGTGAGTTATTTATCAGATTTGATTTCTTTTATTTGATGATAATTTAGATGGGAACTTGGACTTAGACTTGTCAGTAGACTTGATTGGAATGGAGTTGACCGTGGGTTAAGGAATAGGTGCATGATTGGACTGATCTGAACTAGTGGATTATATGTTTGCACATTCAATTAGTTACCTTGGATTTGGATCCTTTTGATTAAGCTTGATAGAACTGAGAATCGATCGATGATCTTGATTGGATTTGTATAGCGATGACTATTTAGATATGGTAGACTATGTAATTATTTTAGATATTGAGACTTGTATATACCAGTAACTTGGAGGAGGGACATATTGTTAACTTAGTGGATTAGAGTAGATTGGTAGCGATGAGAAACAGATTATTGATTCATTGAGATGGTGGTTTACCGTATCAGATACCTTGACATGGATTATACTTATGAATGCAGTGACAGTATTAAGATTATGTATTAAGGAGACTTGTTATTATTATATCTTTTGAAAGTTTGTTAAAACTATTGAGAAGCCATGTTGAGTTGATTTTCAAAGAAAGAGATTTTATTTTAAATGAAAAATATTCTTTGAAAGTGAAACTTGATTTCTTTTCAAAAGAAAATGAAACTTTGAAAAAGAAAATTGTTTTGATATTAGAAGAAAATGATTGTTTGAAAAACACTTTGGTTCAAAATGAAAAGATTTCTATCCCAAATGAAAAGTTTTTTTTTCCTAATGTTCTTTCTACTCCTATTAATAAAAATGATATTTGTGATTTAAAGAGTAGAATTGAATGTTTAGGCTCTACTTTGAGCCAATATACTTTTAACATAGTAAATTGGAATTCATGTTTCGCAAGAAACAAGATTCACATATGCATTCACACACACCTCATGTTTATACACATACACATCATGCATAACATGCTCACTGTTGGCCCAAGGTTACAATCACTGGGTTTTGGAGTTTTGATGATTACAAAACATATATAGTTATTTGTACTAATCATATTTTAGTATTTAAGTTTGTTTCAGGGTTCTATGGATTCAAGATATTTTCTTCCCTAAAGGAATGTGGTTTTGACTCAATTTGGGATCAAGGATTCAAGTTATTCAACAATGTATATAGAGAAGCCCAAAATTGAAGATCTTATAGTCACCTAGAACCATTGTAAGAAGTAGTTTGTTAAAGAGTGGGATATGATAAGTTGTGCTTAATAACACACACACACATATTCACTTTTCAAAATGCAAGTTGTTTTTTGGTTAGTTGGTTTAGGTGCATGTTTGGTTAATTTACATGTCTCAAAATATTTCATATTTTTACATCTAATTTAAAACATGTATTTCATCCTTTATAGCATCCTACTTTAACTTCAAAACCATTTAAAAATATTTCCAAAATTTTTTCAAAGTTCAAAAACATTTTCTAAAAATTCTGTTTCAGGCCTTACGGTTGACCGGGCGGTCGATCGGACCTATTTCAGGCCAGATCGATCGACTGTCCGGTCGACCGGGCCTTGTGGCCTTGGGCGTGCACGTCTGTGCACGTCTGCCGGTCGATGGGCCAGTCAACCGACAGACCTTACGGTCGACCGACCGGCCGACCGACTGCAAGACCCTTAGTCTTGGGTTTTGTCGGTCGACCGGCCCGGTCGACCGACAGTTCAAAAATTCTGTTTGTGTAAACCTGCGGTCGATCAGACCGGTCGACCGAAGCCAACGACTCTTTTGCCATGTGGCTTGCCGGTCGACCGGCCCGGTCGACCGACAGCCGTCAAAAGAGCCCAACGGCTCTTTCTTGAAATCTATTTTGTTTTTAATATTTTCTATACCTATTTCTGAATTCCTAGTGGCTAAACTCTACCCTAATGACCTAGTATTCATTATGGATGATATGAATTTTCTCCCTATAAATAGAGGTCATTGGTTACATGTTTAATACAAGAAAAATTCCTATTGTTTTCAAGTTTTTCAAAAGAGAAGAAAGTTTACTTGCATTGCTTTTCAAAGTTCTTTCATTTGCAAAAGTTTTCAGTTAGTTTACAAACTCTTTTTACTTCTTTACAACTGAAATTTTTCTCACTTCACTTCTTGAGCCAAAAATCATCTCCACTCTATAAGAAATTGTAAGAGAGAGTTTGTTGTCTTTTGATCACCAAGTGACTTGTATTTCCTTGTGTTGAGATCCCTCTTGTGTAGAGGTTAGATTGGTTGGAGTTGGGTACTCCGGTCTTGTGTAGACCAATTGTAATCCCCTTGGGTGTAAAGGTTCCGGTGTGAAAATTCTCTTTGTGGATTTAGTGGAATCCTTCATAGTGGTGAAGGCGGGGACGTAGAGCAGTGGCTCGAACTTCGAAACAAATTAGTTGTGTTTGCGATTGGTTTACTTATTGCTTTTCATTGCTTTTCATTTCTATCTTGTGATACCACTTGCTTGCTCTTCATTATTGCACTCATTTCATTTACTTGCATTTCCGGTCTTTACTCATTTCAACAAGAAAGCAATTACGCGCCTCAACTCATATTCTAGAGGAATCAAAGAGGAGAAGTTCTAGAGCCCTTCACGGGGAATTCAGCTTCAATTTCTTATTTTGAGTGACCAGTTACATCATACATACATACTTGTTTAAAAAGATCATTAGATTAGCATTAACACCTATTCACCCCCCTCTAGGTGTTTTTCAATTGGTATCAGAGCTTGGTCTCTAGGCTCTTGGTTTAACAACCTTAGAGAGATCCTATATTGCTAATCACTCTATTCATATTTCATCCTCATACACTTAGTAAAAATGGCCGAAGGAATTAAGACCCTACCCAAGTTTTATGGCCTTAACTTTCCCATATGGAAGGTCAAGATGACCGTATTTTTGCAATCCTTAGGGAGCCGGGTTGCAAAGGCGGTGACTAAACCATTTAGCGCACCCCTTGGTGATGAGGACACTTGGTCCGACATTGCCACGAAAGAGTTTGACGCTAATGCTAGGGCACACTATGCCTTACTTCAAGCTCTTAATGACGATGATGTTGTTAGAGTCATTCATTGCAAATCCGCTTATGAGATTTAGACTCACTTATTAGTCACTCATGAGGAAACTTCATAAGTAAAGAGGGCCAAAATTAACCTTCTTCGTTCCCAATATGAAAACTTTTCATGCAAGAGAATGAAACCATAGATGATATGGTTACAAAATTTACAAGGATTACTAATAGTCTTTCTTCTTTAGGTGACGGGATTGACAATGACCAAAAAGTAAGGAAGATCATCCGCGCACTCCCTCCATCTTGGGAAGTTAAAGCCACAACATTGAAGGAGCTCAATGACAAAGAAGAAATGGAGCTCATCGGTCTCATTGGGAATCTCAAGACCAATAAGATGGAAAGAAAAGCAAGAGAAGAGATGGCTCCTTCAATGAAGAAAGCAATCGTCTTCAAGAGCTCTTCCACCTACTCCGACGAAGATGATGAGGAAGAGGATTATGAAGATCTTTCTCTTCTTATGAAGAACGTTCGAAGAATGTATAACAAGGCCAAATTTCAAAATAGAAGAAGATGGTAAGGTAAAGAAGAGAAGAAAATCATTTGCTTCAATTGCTGAAAACCGGGACACATAGTTGCGGAATGTCCGGAGAATAAAGGCAAACCCTCAACTTTCAAGAAGCCATACAAAAAGAAGGCTTTAAAGGCTACTTGGGATTCGGAGAGTGAATCCGATGAGGAAGTCGACACCGCCAACATGTGCTTCATAGCTAATGAAAGCACAAGCAAGGTAACTCCCGATACATCCATTGAAGATTGTGAATTATCTATAGATGAATTAGGAGAAGCTTTTGAAGAACTATCTCAAAACTATGATTTTCTCAAAAAGAAATACTTAAAAATGAAAAAGGAAAATGAATCACTTAACCACAAAGTTTTCATTCTCACAAAAGAAAAAAATAATTTATTTTCAACACTTGCTTCCACACAAAAGAATTTTGATAATTATAAAATTTCTTGCAAAGGTAAATTTCTACTAGTTGATAAAGATGAGATTTTCATGCTAAAGAAGAAAATTGACTCATTAGGAGATGTTTTAAAGAAATGTGAATTTGACAAAACTAGACTAGAGGCTATGTTTCCTAAGAAACATACCCAAAGAATCAATCACATGCTACACACACTCATGTTCATAAATCACAATCATTACATCATGCTAAACACCCTAAACATGTTCACACTTTACACACTCATCATGCATTCATGTATGATAAAATTATGCATGCACATATTGTGGCCGAAAGGGTCATTTGGTTAAATTTTGCTATAATAGGATAAATGTATCATATAATCATGTTTGAGTTCGGAATACTAACATTCAAGGACCCAAGAAAGTTTGGGTACCAAAGTCAACGATTTTGTTAAATGATATAGGTACATTCCAAAGACCAACGACGTAGGGAGCGCTGGTATCTTGACAGTGGTTGCTCAAGGCACATGACTTGGGATATCAACAACTTTGCAACCCTATCAAGATACCATGAAGGTGACACCGTCACCTTCGGAGATGACGGCAAAGGAAAAATCATTGGTATTGGTAATGTTAAACTTAGTACATCTCCTTTAATAGAAAATGTTGTTTTAGTTGATGGCCTCAAGCATAATCTCTTGAGTGTTAGTCAACTTTGTGATAAAGGTTTTAATGTTGTTTTTGATGACCTAGCATGTAGTGTTATTGATAGACAATTCAATGCATGTATATTTTCCAGATTTCATGAAAATAATGTATACATGATTGATATGTCTAAAATGCTATGCAATGCTACTTGTTTGAATGCCTTCGATGATGACTCTTGGTTGTGGCATAGGAGATTAGGCCACATTTCTTTTGACCATCTATCTAGATTAAACAACAAGGAAATGGTGAAAGGTATTCCTTTCTTGAAATTTGAAAAGGACCGCATTTGCGGTGCGTGCCAACTTGGGAAACAAACCAAGTCCTCTTTCAAATCAATCAAGGATATCATGACATCACGACCTTTGGAGTTCATCCATATGGATTTGTTTGGTCCTACAAAAACTAAAAGTCTAAGTGGGAATAGTTTTGCTTTCATTTTAGTTGATGATTTCTCTCGTTTTACTTGGGTTTTTTTTTTAGAACATAAAAATCAAGCCTTTTCACATTTTCAAGCCTTTAAGAAAAGAGTTGAAAAGGAAAAAGATTCTTCTATTTTAAGAATAAGAAGTGATAGAGGTGGTGAATTCAATAACTAACCCTTTACCACTTTTTGCGAAGAACATGGAATAAAGCATGAACTATCTTGTCCTAGAACTCCACAACAAAATGGAGTCGTTGAGAGGAAAAATCGTACATTACAAGAGATGGCTAGGACAATGATAAATGAGTATGGTCTCCCTCAATATCTATGGGCCGAGGCCATAAACACTTCTTGCTACATATCAAATAGGGTTTTCTTATGCAAAAACACTTCTAAAACATCTTTGAGATTTATTATTCAAGAAAACCAAATGTTTCATACTTTAAAGTTTTTGGTTGTAAATGTTTTGTTTTAAATACTAAAGATAATTTAGGTAAATTTGATGCAAAATCATATGAAACAATTTTTGTTGGTTACTCTAACACTAGTAAAGCTTATAGAGTCTTCAATAAATCATCTTTGACTATTGAAGAATCTATATATGTAAAGTTTGAGGAATCTAATGTGTTTGTTGAGAATGTTGTAGAAATAGATTCCCTAAATGAAGACATGGAGAGGACTACTTTGAAGGACTCACCTACTCTTGAAAACAAGCCAAAGGTTGATGAAGTTCAAGAAGTTGAAGTGGAGACAACACAACCACTTCTAAAAGATTGGAGATTCACTCCACATCATCTCAAGGATCTTATTATAGGTGAAGTATCAAAAGGGGTAACTACTCGTTCTAAACTTCATGATCTTTGTGGGCACTATGCATTTATTTCTCATTTTGAACCAAAGAACATCCTCGAAGCCGAGGGCGACTCATATTGGCTGCTTTCCATGCAAGAAGAGCTCAACCAATTTGAGCGCAACCAAGTTTGGCATCTTGTTCCTAGGCCCCATGATAGACTAACAATTGGTACTAAATGGATTTTTAGGAATAAGTTGGATGAGTCGGGTAATGTTGTTAGGAATAAAGCTAGGTTAGTGGCCCAAGGTTACACTCAAGTCGAAGGTATCGATTTTGAGGAAACTTTTGCACCCGTAGCACGGCTTGAAGCCATAAGGATGACACTTGCATTTGCTTCATATAAAGATTTTAAACT
Source organism: Agave tequilana (assembly GCA_038442645.1). Taxonomy (NCBI): domain Eukaryota; kingdom Viridiplantae; phylum Streptophyta; class Magnoliopsida; order Asparagales; family Asparagaceae; genus Agave; species Agave tequilana. Next base: position 40,281 of record JAVJIF010023405.1, read on the forward strand.
TTTTCAAATGGATGTAAAAAGTGCTTTCTTAAATGGATTTATTGAAGAGGAAGTGTATGTTGAACAACCCCCGAGTTTGTTGATCCTACACATCCGGAATTTGTTTTCAAACTAGACAAAGCTCTTTATGGTTTAAAACAAGCCCTAGGGCTTGGTATGAAAGACTTTCTTCATTTCTTATTTCAAATGGTTTTACTAAAGGAAAAATAGATACTACTCTGTTTATCAAACATGTTGAAAATGATATCTTATAGTTCAAATATATATTGATGATATCATATTTGGTTCTACTAATGAAAATCGTTGAAAAGCTTTTGAATCATGCATGAAGGAGGAATTTGAGATGTCTATGTTGGGCGAGCTTAACTACTTCCTTGGTCTCCAAATCAAGCAAAGGAAGGATGGGATTTTCATCAATCAAGCCAAGTACACGGAGGAACTTATCAAGAAATTTAGGCTTGAAGGGGTTAAGACAAGCAAAACTCCCATGGCTACCACCACAAAGCTTGACAAGGATGAACAAGGTATAAATGTAGACATTAAACTCTATCGTAGCATGATTGGTAGTTTATTATATTTAACGGCTAGTAGGCCGGATATTATGTTTTGTATATGTCTTTGTGCTCATTTTCAATCGTGTCCTAAAGAGTCCCATTTGATTGCGGTAAAACGCATTATTAGATACCTTAAGGGCACAATTGAAATGGGTTTCTGGTATCCGAAGACTGGATAATTTTCAATGACGATTTTTTCGGATGCCGACTATGTGGGTTGTAGAGTGGATAGGAAGAGTACAAGTGGAACATGTCAATTTCTCGGTAATTGTCTTGTTTCATGGTCTTCTAAGAAACAAAATTCGGTAGCCCTCTCAACCGCCGAGGCGGAGTATGTTGCGACGGGGGCTTATTGTGCACAAGTCCTTTGGATGAAACATACTCTCCTTGATTATGACTTGGATTATGACCATATTAAAATATTTTGTGATAATACTAGTACTATTCATATGACTAAAAATGCAAATAAGCATAGTAAGACTAAGCACATTGACATTCGATATCACTTTCTTAGAGATCATTACGAGAAAGGTGATATTGACATTGATTAATTTCTACCGATTTTCAACTTGCCGATATTTTTACAAAACCACTAGACTATAATAGATTTTCTTTCATTTGTGGTGAATTGAATGTTTGTGTTATGGATTCATTAAATTTTTTTTAAAAAACAATGTTTATTTTTACCCTTTTTGATGCATGACAAAAAGGGGGAGAAAAAGTTAGTTTATTAGTTTATTGTTTTGATTGTTTTGAGTTATTCTTTATGTTTTCTTTCCCATACAATTCATTCATGTATATCCATTCATATATATAGCATGATTTGAGGGGGAGCCTCCAAGCTCCTTTTCCCATTTTTTGTTAAATAACTCATATGTTTTGCCATCATCAAAAAGGGGGAGATTGTTGGCCAAGGCTACAATCACCCGGTTTTGGAGTTTTGATGATTACAAAACATATATAGTTATTTGTACTAATCATATTTTAGTATTTTAGTTTGTTTCAGGGTTCTATGGATTCAAAATATTTTCTTCCCTAAAGGAAGGTGGTTTGACTCAAGTTGTCTCAATTTGGGATCAAGGATTCAAGTTATTCAACAATGCATATGGAGAAACCCAAAATTGAAGATCTTGTAATCACCTAGAACCATTGTAAGAAGTAGTTTGTTAAAGAGTGGGATATGATAAGTTGTGCTCAAGAAAACACACACACATATTCACTTTTAAAAATACAAGTTTTTTTTGGTTAGTTGGTTAGGTGCATGTTTGGTTATTATACATGTCTCAAAATATTTCATATTTTTACATCTAGTTTAAAACATGTATTTCATCCTTTATAGCATCCTACTTTAACTTCAAAACCATTTAAAATTTCAAAGTTCAAAAACATTTTCTAAAAATTCTGTTTCAGGCCTTACGGTTGACCGGGCGGTCGATCGGTCCTATTTCAGGCCAGATCAGTCGACCGTCCGGTCGACCGGGCCTTGTGGCCTTGGGCGTGCATGTTTGTGCACGTCTGCCGGTCGACCGGGCCAGTCGACCGACAGACCTTGCGGCCGACCGACCGGCCGACCGACTGCAAGACCCTTAGTCTCGGGTTTTGTCGGTCGACCGGCCCGGTCGACCGACAGTTCAAAAATTCTGTTCGTGTAAGCCTGCGGTAGACCAGACCGGTCGACCGAAGCCAGCGGCTCTTTTGCCATGTGGCTTGCCGGTCGACCGACAGCCGTCAAAAGAGCCCAACGGCTCTTTCTTGAGATCTGTTTTGCTTTTAATATTTCCTACACCTATATCTGAATTCCTAGTGGCTAAACTCTACCCTAGTGACCTAGTATTCATTATGGATGATATGAATTCTCTTCCTATTGTAGGCTGTCTAAAGTTCACTAGAAGATAAGTCACCAAAAAACAAAACAGACTCCAGACGCAGGGCTAATTATGACCATCGTCTCAGAACCAAGGCGCGTGGGTCGAAACCCGCGTCTCAGCCCAGCAGCACTGCGGCACCAAGGCGCGTGGGTTGAAACCCGCGTCTCAGCGGCACTGCAGCACCAAGGCGCGTGGGTCAAAACCCGCATCTCAGCTCAGCAGCACCGCGACACCAAGGCGTGGGTCGAAACCCGCGTCTCAGCTCAGCAGCATTGCAGCACCAAGGCGCGAGGGTCGAAACCCGCATCTCAGCAGCACTGCAGCACCAAGGCGCGAGGGTCGAAACCCGCGTCTCAGCGGCACTGCAGCACCAAGGCGCGAGGGTCGAAACCCGCGTCTCAGCGGCACTGCAGCACCAAGGCGCGAGGGTCGAAACCCGCGTCTCAGCGGCACTGCAGCATCAAGGCGCGAGGGTCGAAACCCGCGTCTCAGCGGCACTGCAGCACCAAGGCGCGAGGGTCGAAACCCGCGTCTCAGCCAGCACTGTAGCACCAAGGCGCGAGGGTCGAAACCCGCGTCTCAATTATAACTTCCATCGTTATGGGGTCAATCACCACCCACATAATGAGGAAGTTAACCCCCATTGTGGAGTATTTTTAGGGGGCACGTTCACCCCTGAAACCTCTATAAATAGCCCCGTTGCTATGGAAAAGGGGTCGGTCAATTAGATCTGGACTTGAGAGCTTCAATAGAGAAGGAAAGAGAGTCCAACTCTTCAAGTAACTTGCTGCGTACAAGTTAACCATTGCCTACAATCTCTTTGAGATTTTAGGCCGACAGAGCTGTGTTACTCCGTCCACCATCCGAAGAGAAGATCCCCAAGGGTTCCTGACGTTCACCCAGTCAACGGAAAACAAGATTCACTTTCCATCGCCACCTGAAGAACCCAACACTAAACAAAGGGGAGATTCAAGACTCAACATCTCCCCTCCCTTGTAGTCGGGGCATTAGTTTGTTGTAATCTTTCAATTGATTCAAGGAAACTTTACACGAACCATTCTCCGTACCAAACAAGAGATGGCGACTCCGCTGGGGACTACTTTCGTTACTGACGAACAAGTGGTGGCGCAAGGTGACGTCCTCTACAACGGGAAAACGATCGAATCGCTCGTCGTAGAATTCGACCAGGCAAAGTATGAAGAGTTCCTCTCTTCTGGCTCCAAGAGCCCAAAGGCCCGCACCTACCGCAGGGTCTCTACGGGGACTTGCCCCGAAATCTGCTCTGAGCCTCTCTCAGAGGCAGCTGTCATGAGGGATGTTGTGGCCAATCATGCCATGCGTGACACCCGCGCCAACGTCTCTCAAGAGACCCGCGTGGTCAAGTTCTCTGGTGTCCAGCCAATCCATCCTCTTCCTCAGCATTAGGTCGTCGTTGGTTTATCTCAACCCCCACGATGCAACCGGAACGCTGAACGCCGACAGAGGAGGCGTGCACGTCAACTGCAAGTTGGAACAACTGATCGTCCAACTGAGGCAGGATGCAAGGTTCAAACCGGCGTCTCTGCTGCACCACACCCGACACGTGAAATCCGCGTTTGGCAGCCCAAACGTGAGGTTCACCAAGTTGGCTCCTCTAAAGCCCCACTCCCCAGACGCCAAGGCGAAGCTCGCGTACCTTGTCAAGTACAAGAGGCACGCGCTTCTAGGCATGGGGCCCAGCAGCCCTGCAATTTTCAAGCATCTCTGCCCAGACGCAATTATCAGCAACGTGAGAGTTGCGTCTCTCATCAGCAGAGACGCCAACCTCACGCTCAGAAACCGCGACGCAGGAGTTGCGTTCATGCGCCCCGCGTCTCTGGACCCTACGCCCCAGCTGTATAGAGCAGGGACGCCTCTCGCCCTCGACATTGCGAGGCCAATCTCTTTGATCCTCCTCCCATGGATCTAAGGGATTATCTGACAAGGAAGAGAGTGCTAATCGAATCACTTTGTCATGTTGCTGCGAACAGCTTATCACAATGCTCTCCGATTGCCGTTGCAGTTCAGGTGCAAACCAGCAGTCTCTAGTCAGACAGCTGACCCTGATTCCCCGATCGGCTAAAAGAAGTCGTTCCCATAGGAGGAGGGTCTTCTCTGACACTGAATACCCCGAGCTCACTGCGAACATGACGAGTAGGAGCAGGGGAAAACAACCTGCAGTCAGCTCCGATGAGTCTGACACTGAACCGGAAGGAGTATACCGACACACTCGCACCCGGACCGAGGCAATCCCCCCGATTGACTACAATGCTCTAGCCTGGGGCATTGAGGTGAATGACTCGCATTCCGCTATTGCAGAGTCATAGGCTTCAAACTCTTCTATAGAGAAAGAGGCCTTTATATACATGACCAGCACTCCTGAGGAGACCGCCAGGCGCTTGGAGCAGCAAGCCCAGGTCCAGAAGGAACAATTCGAGATGATTCGTGCTCAGCAAGAATCTATCGACTCCCTCAAGCAGATCCTCGCACAGTTGCTTGAGGACAAGAGGAAGTCAGCTGACAAAGCCTCCTCTAGAAAGTCTAAGGGCAAACGAAAAGAGGGAGAAAGCTCATCTTCTGTACATATAGAGGAGAAAGAGCAGCCTACTTCTGGTTCGTCCAAATCATCGTCTCAAGGAAAAGACAACCAAGACCAAGAAAAGGTTTATTCTAAAAGAATGAATCAATTGGAGCAACGCCTTGAGGCCCTTACCAACCGAAAAGGCTTGCAAGAAGCAGGGGTGGTCCGGCCATATCCGACCGAGTGGGACCTTGTCCCATACCCTCCCAAGTTCAAGGCTCCGACCCTCCAAGCATTTGATGGGAAAGGGTCACCGAACCAACATATCTACTACTTCAAGTCTCAAACAGGGAATGTGGTAGATAACGATGCCATCCTAGCACGTTTGTTCATTGGCACCTTAAAAGGGCTCGCCTTTGAATGGTTCATGAAGCTCCCAGAAGGCTCCATTAAGAATTGGGGCGATTTGGAGAAGCTCTTCCTAACGCGCTTCTTTGAAGATGACTCGAAGGTCACCATGCTAACCCTTTTGGCCACCAAACAGCGAAAAGGAGAATCCGTCAAATTTTGTGAAAAGGTTTCGGAATGTAGCACTCTGATGTCCAAGCGGTATGACCCAGGTCACCCTGGTGGAAACATGCCGCCACAATCTCTAAACTTCGCTCCTTGCCCAAATAGGAGTTGCTGAAAGCCGCACCTGGAAACAATTGATCCAAAAAGGTGAACAGGCTGAGGAAATTGTCGCCCGCGTCAGGGTAGAAGAAAACAAACCCAGACCTGAGAAGTTAACGAGGCGTGCGCCAGGCACATCCCTCCAAACAAAAAGGAAGGATAACTTGGCGACAGAGACCAAATCCCCCGTCAAACATCAACGGTTAAGGGAAGTGGCTCTTCAAGCCAACCGCGCGCCAGCAAGCAGTATTCCTTCAAGGATGAACATGTCGACTCGCTCTTCAAATTACTTAACAAGAGCAACAGACTGAAGCTTCCTGAAGCTAGGCGCCCTGAAGAAGTCGGTAAAACTGATAATCCTAACTACTGCTTGTATCACAGGATGTTGGGACACCCCACCAAGAGCTGTTATGTCTTCAAGGACATCCTTCAGGCTCTGATTGACGCGGAGGTATTAAAACTCCGTCCAGAGCAGAAGCAGGTGACGGCCAATATGACGTCATTTCTCCAGTTCGGAAGACAACCTCCAACACCTTCTGGAGTGGTCCCTGTCCCAAGAGGAGAGCTGAGAATCGTCAACACAGAGCCTTACCAGTAGCAAGAGAAGGGCCTTGTACCTGTTCCCACACCTCAGGGAGAAGTCATGTGGGTTCATCCCGACCTTGTGGATGGCCAACAATGGACCACTGTGACCAGCAGGAAGTCCAAAGGCAAGGCAAAGGCTTCGTCCTGCAATGTGGTGTGTGTTTCTTCCCGCGAAGCAGAAACTGATGTTCCCTCACTGACTGATTCAGAAGAGGAAATAATAGTTCTCACTGCAGAATCCAACCAACTTGTGGCGGAAACCCGTTCCGGGCAGTCATATTTGAAAAAGTATGACGAAATGACGGTAACTCCTCTAAGACCCGTTACAGAGCCAGCCAAGCCCTCCACAAAACCACCCATGGAGAAACAAAAAGAGCTTCGGTTTTCCAGAGTTCTTTCGAAAGACATAGCGGAAGGATCCACAGCACCTTACCGCTTTGATGTCCTGGCTCAACTAGCCAATATCCCGGCCCGGATTACTCTTTATGAGCTTCTTAGGCTATCAAAGTCAACCAGAGAAGCCCTACAAGAGGCCCTGGCTAATGTTGAGGTTTTCATGACCCAGGTGCCGATTCGGCCACAGGAGGAAGATGTAGAGGATTGCCTCCATACCTCCCAAAATGTTCCCTGCATCACCTTCACAGCAGACGATATGCAGGTCAAAGGGAAACATGATCGACCCCTATACTTCACAGGGTATATTGGTTGATCTGAGGTGAACCGTATTCAGGTGGATCCAGGGTCCGCATTGAGCATCATGCCTCGCCGGGTCATGCAGCATCTGGGGATTCCTACTCATTGTTTGAGCGCTACCCAGACAACTATTTATGAGTTCAATGCCAATGGAACCCGTCCAATGGGGAAGATCAAGCTCAAATGTCAGATCGGGGACCTAAGGTCGGAAGTGACATGCTATGTCATCGATGCTGACACTTCTTACAATCTGCTGCTGGGACGACCTTGGATTCATCGTAATTCTATCGTTCCCTCCACTCTCCACCAAGTCATGAAATACATTGACGGGAGTGGAAAGGTACGAACGTTGATTGCCGAAAGGCATCCGTTCAAGGGAGTTGAGAATTATTTCACAGATTCTCTCCTGTATCAGGACTCTGTGGAAACAGATGAAATCCCGCAACCAGTGGAGCCGACTCTGGTAATGAAGCCGACACCGAGCCAGAAAAAGAAGAATGCATGTGGGAGCTAGATCCACTTGTAACGAGTATTAATAAGCTCGATGTTGATAATACCTCCGATGATGTAGGCGGATGATATATTAATGAAGACTTAGATCTGACATATTTCTCTGTGTTTGCTTCTGATTCAGTGCCGTCAGACACTAGTACCGAAGTGGATGATGATCTCTGGTCAGCAATGGATGCTTGACATCATTGCATGTACCGGTGAAATCGTCCTTCGAAACATATCGAGATGTGGTAGTGCGCAAGAATTCGTATTCATGGTTCTAGCAAGACGGAAGGGCCAAAAACCAATCTTTTTTGGGCAAATTACGTCTGAACCGATATCCCGTGAAGAATCAGAAAGCAAAGAGGAACCCCTCAGTTCGGTCATTATGACCCAAGGGCACTCAGAATGATGAGAAGCATGGGGTATGATCTAACAAGTGGACAGGGTTGAATTTCGGCAAAGGAAGGAGAACGCTACTCCGATCTTTTGTGCCGAAAGGGAAAACCCCTGATTATTATCATCGGACTCGCAGGGGGTTAGGCTATGTATCAACTCCGATCCCATCAGCCTCTGACTCTGGAGAGTCATTATGCCATGATTACTCTTCAGGCACGTCATCGTGGGAGTCAGATGTTAGTGTCGGCAACACCTTCGGAGATCTCTTAGTGAATATGATTTCAACAAGCCACCTGGAAGACAAAGATGAAGAAATGATCCAATCCGATACAGATCCTTGGATCAAGCATTTAAATGCTCTTTGGGATACTCGCTTTGAGCAGCGCGAGCCACCAACAGAAGATAAGTTTGTTCAGATCAATTTAGGAGATGAGGCTAATCCTAAGCCCATCTTTATAAGCGAAGGTCTGTCACCTTTGGAGAAAAATGATCTAACATCTCTTGTGCAAGAGTATATAGACGTCTTCGCTTGGAATTATGAGGACATGCCTGGACTTGATCCTCAAGTGGCTATGCATCGCCTCAACATTAATACGGACGTAAAGCCTGTCAAACAACAACAGCGACGGTTCCGTCCAGAAATAATGGAGGCAATTCAATCAGAAGTCAGAAAGCTTATAGACTCTGGCATCGTTAGGGAAGAACAACATCCTGATGGGTAGCCAATATCGTCCCCTTTGCTAAAAAGAACGGGAAGATCCGAATCTGCATCGATTTTCGTGATCTAAACGAGGCTTGTCCTAAGGACGAATTCCCGCTGCCAATCACAGATGTCATGATTGACAATACATGTGGATTCGAGCGAATGTCCTTCATGGATGGATTTTCAGGATATAATCAAATCAAAATGTATCCTGATGATGAAAGATATACCTCTTTCAGGACACCACTGGGGGTATACTGCTACACCGTCATGCCCTTCGGACTAAAGAATGCAGGAGCGACATATCAAAGGGCCATGAATGCCATTTTCCACGAACACATGCGCAAAACGGTGGAATGCTATGTTGACGACATCGCAGTAAAAAGCCGCGCTAAAGGTGATCATATAACTGATCTAAAGGTTGTCTTCGACATCATGCGGGCCCATCAATTGAAGATGAACCCCACCAAGTCCTTCCTGGGGGTGGCCAGTGGCAAATTCCTCGAATTTGTCGTAACCTCCACGGGAATTCATTTAGATCCGAAAAAGGTTCGTGCTATCCAGGAGACGCAACCTCCGAGAAACCTCAAAGAGCTCAGGGGATTGCAAGGACGATTGGCGTACATCCGCAGGTTTATCTCAAATCTCTCCGGAAGATGCCAACCCTTCACCAAATTAATGAAGAAGGGTGTTTCGTTCATTTGGGATAACGCTTGCCAACAAGCATTTGAGGAAATTAAACAATACCTCACACGACCACCAGTCCTTGCAGCTCCGATATCCGAAAAACCTTTCCTGATCTATGTCCGAGCGATGGATCATTCTTTAGGAGCTCTACTAGCTCAGAATGATGATCAAGGATGAGAGCAGGCAATCTACTATTTGAGTAGAACAATGATCGGAGCCGAACATCGGTACAACCCGATCGAGAAGGAATGTTTGGCATTGGTGTTTGCTATTCAGAAAATGCGACACTATTGGTAGGCCAGACAATAAACGTCATATCAAAAGTCAACCCCTTGAGGTTACTCATGACAAAGCCTTCATCATTGAACGGCCGGCTGGCAAAATGGGCCATATTGCTATCCCAATATGAAATGCACTTTTTACCACAAAAAGCTATGAAGGGACAAGCTGTGGCGGATTTCCTGGCTGAACATCCAGATCCGAGGGCAGTCAAACTTTATGAGGAACTCCCAGACGAGGTCGCTGAAGCCTGTCAGACTCAGACATCCTTTGAAAGGCAAGTGTGGCAACTTTTCTTTGACGGTGCATCGAGAACAAGCCCAAAAGGACATATAGTGGCAGGAGTAGGAATAGTACTCGTCTCCCCACAGGACTATGTGATTCCTCAAGCTGTCTCGTTAACCGAGCCTTGTTCCAACAATGTAGCGGAGTACAATGCCCTCTTGATTGGGATGCAACTCGCCGATGAGATTGGCGTTAAAAATCTCGAGGCATATGGTGACTCTAAACTTATCATCAGTCAAGTTCGCGGGGAGTACGAAGTCAGACATGAAGACCTAGTATCCTATTACAACGCAACAGTCCACATGGCCGAGAGGTTCACAAACTTTTACATTGATCATGTACCACGCAAGCAAAATGCGCATGCAGATGCACTGGCGTCTCTCGCTGCCTCTTTGGCTCTTCCAGCCGGAACAGTGGAGAAAATATTTGTCCACAGCCACGACCTGTATTGTCCGAGAATTGCTCTTGAGGACTATAAGGAGCCAACGGGAGATTGTCAAGGCAAAGAAGTTCTTGAGTCGTCAGCCAGTCCAGAGCCTAGAGACTGGCGATTCCCTTATATTGATTATGTCTTGTATGGCATCCTGCCTGAGGACACCAAAGAAGCGGCTGTCATTCGAAGGAAAGCCCCCAAATTCTACTATAATGCGATTACGCGAACATTGTATCGTCGATCGCATGACGGGATCTTTCTCCGCTGCCTTCCACCAAAAGAGGCACAAGAGATATTGAAAGAAGCCCATGACGGTATGTGTGGAGCCCATCAACCTGGCCCAAAACTTGCATATCGACTCCAAAGATTGGGATATTACTGGCCCAAGATGATCGCTGACGCTATCGCTTATGCCAAAAGATGTCATGCCTGCCAAGTACATGGCGATTTCATCCATCAAGCACCAGGCTACCTTCACTCCACAACTTCTACCTGGCCATTTGAGATGTGGGGGATGGATGTAGTTGGCCCTATCAGCCCACCATCATCAAAAGAACATCGATTTATTTTGGCCATAACCGATTACTTCTCCAAATGGGCTGAGGCCATTCCTTTGAAGGAGGTAAAGTCATCTGACGTGATCAAGTTCGTTAAACATCACGTCATTTACCGTTTTGGGGTACCTCGGCGAATCGTCCACGACAATGGACCCCAGTTCATCAGCCAGGCTTTTCAGAGATTCTGCGCTAAATTCAGAATCCAGAGTGTATCCTCAACGGCATACTACCCCGCCGCTAATGGTCTCGCAGAAGCTTTCAACAAAACCATTGGCAAGCTCCTCAAGAAATTTGTCTCGAAAAGTCAGCGTGATTGGGACGACAAGCTGGGTGAATGCTTATGGGCCTATCGCATGACTGTTCGAACCCTAACTAAAGCTACGCCATTTTCTTTGGTATATGAGTGTGAGGCCGTGCTTCCACTGGAAATCCAAATTCCGTCTCTATGCGTCGCCTTGACAGCGGAGATGACGAAGGAGGAGAAGCATCGACAGCGACTCCAAGAATTGGAGGCCTTGGATGATAAACGTCTACAGGCCCAATAACAGATCGAGCTCTACCAAGCCCGGATTACCAGAGCCTTCAACAAGAAAGTTAAAGTGCGAACTTTCAAGAAAGGCGATCTTGTCATAGCTGTCAGAAGACCTATGGTGATGACACATAAGACAAAAGGGAAATTCCAGCCCAAATGGGAAGGACCATTTGTAGTAGAGTCAGTCTACTCAAATGGATCATATCGCCTCATAACCTCAAATGGCGATACACTCATGATGCCGATCAATGGCAGATTCCTGAAGAAGTACTATCCTTAATGGTACTCCTCCGCTAATCAAGTTAAAAGTACACCTCTGATCAAAACTCCAGATCCAAGAAAAGTTTCTTTCCTTCATTATTTTATATCATGATAGATCAGTGACAAGCTAATAGCGCATTGATAGCACCATGATGCATGATGGCGAACAGTGATAAAGAAACAAAAGATGAGACTTAGGTTCTAATGTTCCCATCTTCATTAACATCCGACGCCTCCGACGGCTAAGGACAGAGGAAAATGTTGGCTTCTAAGCCCAACATAAGTCTTCGACAACTCATCATGCTGAGGGGAATAGCATGGCTAGCCCAACTCAAACGGTAGTTGGTAAAGGCACCTCAAATCCGTTGACAGCTGAGGGTTTGCTAAAAATCCTACGTGGACTTAATTCCACCCTCTCCTCCAAAATCCCTTACCAATTCTCATACACAGAATGGTAGGTCTACAAAATATAATCATTGCTACGTTAACACTATACCTCTGGTAATGAAAATTTTCAATACTCCTTATCGAGTACAAGCTTTACTTGTCAACCGTATATGGAGTAGCAAACCTTCAAATTTGTCAGGTTAACACTATACCTCTGGTACTTCAAACTTCACTTGTCAATTCTCATCAATAGAATGGCAGGCCCTCAAATTGCTCATATCGCAAATCAATTTTGTCAAGTTAATACCACACCTCTGACAAATTACTGTTAAGTTAACATTAAACTTCTAACAGTAATCGAGTTGCTGCCAAGTTCAATGTTAAACCTCTGACAGCCATTTTTCCCTCAGACTTCCATATCGAAGCTGAAATGAACGATGCTAAGTTTAATACTACACCTCTAGCGTCTAAGTCATTTCTAAGTTTAACAATACACTTAAGGCCATGACTTTCCCTCGGACTTCCTTGTCAAAGTCGAGATGACCAATGCTAAGTTCAAAATTACACCTCTAGCATTACCCTCGCTGCTAAGTTAAACATCACACCTATGGCAGTAATACTTTCAGTTTTCCCAAATAAAACTGAAATGCTTTTGAGTCAAGTTAATATTACACCTCTGATTCACATTTTTGTCAAGTTAATATCACGCTTCTGACAAGACTACATTCAACCCGTTAAGTTAATATCACACCTCTAACGGTAAAAACTTTCCTAGATCCTCCGTGAATCTAGTCTCACTTGTTATTCTCATCAACAGAACAACAAGTCTACCTAAAAAACATTGTTAGGTTAACATTACACAGTCAACAGTGTTTTCATTAGATCCCCAGCTGATCTTAATCAAGTTAATCCCTAACCTCTGATAAAAGCTCATCTTCCCTGGGGGTACAAGTCCCACCTGTCACTTTCCTTTATAGAGTGGCAGGTCCACAAAAATTATCTTATCCCTTGTCAAGTTAATATCACACCTCTGACAGCATTATTGAGTTCCTGAAATAGGATCTATCTTTACAAAAATTTGACTCGTTAAGATTATCATCATAGTTTTGACAAGTCAAAGATTCTTTGCTTCTATTCGTCTGACTTAAAAAAAAGGAGTTCAAGACAATAGAAGGAAAAAAAAGTGTCACTTTTATTTATATCCAACATATGAAAGTGATACAAAACGCTCTCTTATACAATAAGATTGAGTGTTACAATAAAGGAGTACAGAGAAGTCCCTCTCTCTCAAAGGTTGCACTCAGTCCTTGAAGCATGTTTACCACTCCAAATACAAGATGTTTGGAAGGGCGCCAAAGATGGGTTGAGCACTGTGATGACGTTCGGGGATTGATTATGTCACCATGCATGACGTGAACATCGAAAGAGTCCATTATTAACCAAGAACAATGGTGTTTCTTGAGGTCGAAAGGCAGCAGAATCTTCTGATTCCACCTGACCATCCAAAGTGGGGGTATGGTCCTTCACCACCAGAAAGTCATCCAATGAGTATGGAGTTTTCATCGATGTCACTTTTGGGGTAGGTGAAGGGAGAATCCAAGAACATACCCACAACTATATCCACCACCATACTCACTCTGACCATGCCATGCCAAGAAGTATGACCGGTGTATTGAATCCAAAGAGATCTTGGCGGGTGTCAGGAGCCATGACTTCTTCTCCAGTGGTCGACCATCGAACAAGTTCGCTGGCCGAAATATTCTCCCAGGGGCCCAGCGAATATGAAAAAGGATGATTAAACCTACCTGCAAGAAGCAAACGAAAATTAGAAGATCTGAAGCTTAGGATACTTCAACAGAAAAGCTAAGTGACAGACGCAGCTATTGCTGAAAACTTCAGATGCAGGAATGACCCGCGCAGTGAACCAAACTTTTACGGCGGCAGAAACAGATGCGATTAAAGCTGTGATATACACAGATTCAAACGCGGACCAGTTTTGCACTCGCATCTAAAATATGAGACGCGAAGAGAATCAGACGCGAAAATTGCCATCTCCCTGTTTGATAAACAGATGTTGCTAAATTCAAGCCTGAAATCTTCGATCTGAGTTGAAATCCTTCTAAAGTCAATAGCCTCAGACGCGAGCTCCGTATGTAAAGCTCGCGGTGCAAAAGTCCATTATACTCGCGTCCAGAGAATTTTGAGTCAGAATTTTCTAAATGGCGCAACTTCCAAAAGATGGGCGCACCAGTTAGACTTCAAGAGAAGGTCAAGAAGATGAATCTCTTTAAGAGATAGCAAAACGGAAACCTAGCGGGCTGAAAATTTCATGGCAAACCAGGAAGTCATACCCGCAGAAACACCCGCTAAGGGTTGAACTTTCTGCATCAAGGCGCGGATATAAAAGGTGCTCAAGGAGACGCTTTTTGATCTTGAAATCACTTGACAGTGATAATCTTCTGGAGAGATTAAACAGAAGCATGAAAGCTCTGGGTCATCGTCGTCCATGGAGGCAAGTCCCAGGTAAAGTCCTTGAAGGGAGAAGGTGGAATCCCTCAGAGCACTCGCTCTCAAAGAAAAGCAGTCTAAGTAATGGACTGCTAAAAGGAGAGGGTGATCCCTATTTATAGGCGAACCATAATGCCTATAATTAATGGCTCACTAATCAGAACCGTCGGCTTTAGTTCCCGCACAAATGTCAAAGCCCAATGAAGGGCTGACGCGTGGATTGTTGCTTCGGGAAGCATCGAAGACGAAAGTCCCTAACCGCCAGCGCTGATTTGGCATTTAAAGGCATTAATGCCTAAACCCAATGAAGGGCTGACACGTGGACTGCCGCTTCGGGAAACATCGGATGATGCGAGTCCCCAATCGTCAACGTTGACTTGACATTTAAAGATCCAACGAAATCTTTATGACAAGCTACATGTAACGCCTGGAAAGTTGCATCAAACGCAGGCCCGAGAGCCGCGTCCAGGAACTGGCGTCCCTTTGCGAATTCGCAAACGGCGTTCTTTTTCATTCCAGTCAAGAGAGCTGTGATCGCGTGATTCAAAGCTGCGTTCCCCCCAGCAGAAGGGACCCATTTTGAGGTATCACAGGTATCCTGGAGCTGGTCTACATTGCAAGACGACAATTGGGTTCCTATCATAAACTCAATATAATTTGAGTTTGCACTGAGTCAAGGATCTGATGTTAGATGAAGGAAACGAGAACAAAGGAAGCTCCTTTCTCAAACCCTAACAGATGCACACGAAGACGAAGAAGAGTCTAATGATGACTCTTGAAGGACTGTTGCCTTTTATAGGCACAGTGATTCGCAAAGATACGCGGCGTTTGGCTCGACGCCTAATCACTGCCTGACGCGTGGACAGCGCATTAAATGCAGCGTGAAGTTCGCACGCCAAAAAGTAGATGTCCCCTCAATTCTACAGGACACGTGGCAACATACTCGTGGCACGGATTTGCATCCAACAGTCGCGTCTTCATATCTACAGACGCGTCTCTTCTCAACACGGCCAGAGTTGCGTCCAAAAAGCCGCGTCCTTAAAGCAGTATCACCCCTGCATCCACAGAACTGGGGTGTGGTCTTTGCTTCTGCAATTCAGTTCAAAAGTATACTGGCACAAGCAGACGACTGCCCACCCCTAGTTTAAAGTGCACCAACGACAAACTCAAAGCAACGGGGAGGTTTAGACTGTGTATCTAGACACTCAACACGATCAGTTTTGGTGGCTTCAAAGAGTTCCACAGTATACTCATGAAGGCCATACTCCAAGCAAGATCAAGCCCAGAGCATTAGAAGGGTTAATTCAGCTAGAGTCCAAAGTATTTCGAAATCCGTCCTAGCTAACTGCAGAATATCGAAAACTTTGGAGGGGGTTCTGTAGGCTGTCTAAAGTTCACTAGAAGACAAGTCACCAAAAAAAAAAAAAGACTCCAGACGCAGGGCTAATTATGACCATCGTCTCAGCACCAAGGCGCGTGGGTCGAAACCCGCGTCTCAGCGGCACTGCAGCACCAAGGCGCGTGGGTCGAAACCCGCGTCTCAGCTTAGCAGCACCGCCACACCAAGGCGTGGGTCGAAACCCGTGTCTCAGCTCAGCAGCACTGCAGCACCAAGGCGCGAGGGTCGAAATCCGCGACTCAGCGGCACTGCAGCACCAAGGCGCGAGGGTCGAGACCCGCGTCTCAGCCGCACTGCAGCACCAAGGCGCGAGGGTCGAAACCCGCGTCTCAGCCGCACTGTAGCACCAAGGCGCGAGGGTCGAAACCCGCGTCTCAGCAGCACTGCAGCACCAAGGCGCGAGGGTCGAAACCCGCGTCTCAGCCAGCACTGCAGCACCAAGGCGAAAGGGTCGAAACCCGCGTCTCAGTTATAACTTCCCTCGTTATGGGGTCAATCACCACCCACATAATGAGAAAGTTAACCCCCATTGCGGAGTATTTTTAGGGGGCACGTTCACCCCTGAAACCTCTATAAATAGCCCCGTTGCTATGGAAAAGGGGTCGGTCAATTAGATCTGGACTTGAGAGCTTCAACAGAGAAGGAATGAGAGTCCAACTCTTCAAGTAACTTGCTGCGCACAAGTTAACCTTTGCCTACAATCTCTTTGAGACTTTAGGTCGACAGAGCTGTGTTGCTCCGTCCACCATCCAAAGAGAAGATCCCCAAGAGTTCTTGACGTTCACTCGGTCAACAGAAAATAAGATTCACTTTCCATCGCCACCTGAAGAACCCAGCACTAAACAAAGGGGAGATTCAAGACTCAACATCTCCCCTCCCTTATAGTCGGGGCATTAGTTTGTTGTAATCTTTCAATTGATTCAAGGAAACTTTACACGAACCATTCTCCGTACCAAACACCTATAAATAGAGGTCATTGGTTACATGTTTAATACAAGAGAAATTCCTATTGTTTTCAAGTTTTTCAAAAGAGAAGAAAGTTTACCTGCATTGCTTTTCAAAGTTCTTTCATTTGAAAAATTTTTCAGTTAGCTTACAAGCTCTTTTTTACTTCTTTACAACTGAAATTTTTCTCACTTCACTTCTTGAGCCAAAATCATCTCCACTCTATAAGAAATTGTAAGAGAGAGTTTGTGGTCTTTTGATCCCAAGTGACTTGTATTTCCTTGTGTTGAGATCCCTCTTGTGTAGAGGTTGGATTGGTTGGAGTTGGGTACTCCGATCTTGTGTAGACCAATTGTAATCCCCTTGGGTGTAAAGTTCCGGTGTGAAAATTTCCTTTGTGGATTTAGTGAAAATCCTTCATAGTGGTGAAGGCGGGGACGTAGAGCAGTGACTCGAACCTCGAAACAAATTACTTGTATGTGCGATTGGTTTACTTATTGCTTTTCATTGCTTTTCATTTCAATCTTGTGATACCACTTGCTTGCTCTTCATTATTGCACTCATTTCATTTACTTGCATTTTCGGTCTTTACTCATTTCAACAAGAAAGCAATTACGCGCCTCAAGTCATAAGCTAGAGAAATCAAAGAGGAGAAGTTCTAGAGCCCTTCACTGGAAATTCGGCTTCAATTTCTTTTTTTGAGTGACCGCTTGCATCATTTATACTTAGTTGCTTAAAAAGATCATTAGATTAGCATTAACACTTATTCACCCCCTTCTAGGTGTTTTTAGCTCACATCCATATTAGAGTGTGTCATTGTTCTCATTGTGACCACAAGGGTCACCTTGCAAAATTTTGCTATGATAGATTAAATTCCTTAAATTTTGCTTGTAAGAATATTTGGGTTCGAATACTAACCATGGAGGACCCAAGAAAGTTTGAGTACCAAAATTCACACTATTTGTATTTTATGTAGGTATGAGCTCTCACAAGATGTGAGAGACTTGGTGCCTTAGTAGTGGATTTAACTAGAGCTTAATGAACCATATCCATGGATGCATCACTATCAAGGAGTTTAGGTGAGAGGACCACCTAATTTTGGAGAAATAGAGATTAGCCCTACCGGTGTTGGTAAATATCCCTATCCTCCATTTATATTATTTTTATATGCTTCTTATTGATTGTTTTAATATATTATAATTTGCATATTTTGTTTATATGTTTAAAAGTAATTGTTGTTACAACTTGTAATGTATTTGTATAGATTTTTGAGATACACCATTGACCTTACATGATTCATATCTTTCATGTACTCATTGGTGGTTTGGCTATATATGTACATGCTGGTTTTAATGATTCTTACATTTGCACATGTATTCGATTTATAATGCATTTTTTGTTACATACATGATTTCCTTTTAGATTGTTTTATTGACTTTACTTCATGTATATGTTTGTTAAAACTATAATATATACATATAGTATCCTTGAGTCACTCACTTTATATGTTATATACTCTATTGCGGACTTAATTCGTATTTGGATATATATGTATGTGCAGTGAATAAATTCCTAACTAATCAATCCACACACCAAAATATTGAGGGAAGATTGCTAAATCAAAATCACAATATGCATAAACACAGAGACTTATGTGGAAAGCTAAAGTGGGAAAAACCATGAAGAGAGAGAAGAATTTCACTATAACAATGGTGATTAGGTGAGTTTTTTTGTGTGCTAGGATTTCTAGATTCTGATCGTGATCCCTTTTCTCATTGGGGGGTTCATTATTTATACAAGTTGTATCGAACAGATAAGGTTAGGGAGTCATGTTCAGTTTGAATATTTAAAATTCTTATCTTGATGACGATTGAGCTGATATCCCGATTTGAATCAAGATATGATAGAGTCCAACTCTATCTGATAGTCTGCGCCGTGTTGTATGTAAGGACAAATTGCTCCTGAGGGGTAACTGTCCCGTTTGAATGAGGATCAGGATTTAGTGGTGGAGATCCCCAGTAACTGGATTTACCTCTTCTTCTAATTGTCCGACCCGCTTGGAATTTAAACTGGACGATGATTCCAGATTAGGTGTTCAGGGGCTATCCACATGTCGCGCATTCCTTGGGGCCAGATAGACACGTGTCATAATCTCAAGCAGGTCAAAAAGTGACCACTACGGATGCCCCCTTTGCTCTCCTCTTTTTGGAGGAGGTCGGGAACCTTCCCTCGGGGCTATAAGTTCCCGAAGACTCTAATGGGAAGAGGAGCAGATAAGAATTTCGGGTTTGGACATGTGTCAATTGATGTCATTTTAAGTTTTGTCTTGTAGTGGCGCTTGTCACTCTGCAAGCTGACCGAGCCTTAAATATGCCTCATATCCGCTGTAATTTGATCAGGTCATCATCATTTTTGTTGAAGTGGCGCTCGAGGTGAGTATCGCGTATCTGGAGCGAAGGCTTGGATTTAATCCATGGTTGCATGTGTAAGGCCCTGATTTGAGTGACGATTCACTTTCCGAGGGTTTAAGAGGGCCACTATCTGCGTTTGAGAATTCTACCAAATGTTTGTGCCTCTTTCTACTTTCTTTCCCTCTTCTGATCTTCTAATTCTCAGAATTTGGTTGTCTTTTTGTTTTCATCACAATAAAGAGATGAGAAACGTCTGCCATTATCAGCAGCGTGGGTGATGGAAAGACCACAATGGAGGAAAAGGGGAAGAGAGCTTCCCATCATACCAAGATCAGAATGGACTTCGATCCGAAGTTCTCCAAACTCCGTGATCAGGAAGCGATAGATAAGTAGTTGGCCAGCTATGAATTTCGTTTGAATTTGGGGATTAAAATTTAGTTTTGGCCTTTACTATTGACATTTTCTCAGGCCCACCTAAAGGAGAAGGTGTATATATGCAGCCCCAGGTTCTGGCACCGGGGCTAAGGTTGCCCATGACTAAGTTCGTCCGTAGCGTTCTGGCTTTCTACAAAATTGCCTCCTCTCAGTTAGCAGTGGTGGCCTGGTGCATAGTACTAGAGTTTGAGGCCCTCTGTGATTTATAAGCTCCTGAAGCATGCTAGCTCGAGGTCTTCCGCATCATGTATTCGCTAAGGAAGACTACCCAGGGTATGCGCTACTTTTTCGCCCAAAGTGGGGCTGAAAAAGTTATTGTCAACATGGTCAACAGCGACCATGGTATGCGAGATACCATGGTTCGGGTGACTGGTTCATGGGAGGTTGAATATGAAGATGAGCATGGAGTAGTCCCAATTGCCTGAAACTTGGACGCCGACTCTCATGGAGGCTTTGCCAACCGCTGATGTTGAGGCAAAGTTGAGGACGTTGACGGTTGTCGACTACAAAATTCACAGCTGGAGTTGGCTGCTTGACTCAAACAGGCCTTTTGAACCCCCGGTTATCCCAAAGTTGTTAGCTTCGAGTAAGATCCAACCTGTCTATAGGCCTGTAGAACCTGCTCAGGAAGGAATCCTCTCAACTGTCGACCTAGGGAAGTTGAGGGTCTCGGGACGGTCGGTTACCACTAAAAAGAAGAGGGCTCGTCCTGGAAACATAGCTTTCGAAACTAAGGTTGCATTTAAGTTAAAATGAAACTTGGATTTGTAACCATTCAAACCCCTATTTCTGAAATGAGAATTACATTTTGTAGGTTCTATAATTAAATCAACACAAACACTAGACAAGAAGGATAGTTAATCAATTAAATATAAACTTGCAAATAAAGGAAATCAAATCTCAGAAATTGACAAACGTAAACAAAGAGATTATCCTGGTTCGGTCCTTGTGACCTACATCCAGTCCCCAAGCCACCCGCTTGAGATTTTCCTTAACCTTGATTTTGCAACCCAAAATCAATACACCATGTACACCACTTGACAAATCCCCTTCGCCAAATGTATACACCTTCTCTTCCACCAAGAGAACACCTTCTCTTCCACCAAGAGAATACCTTTCACCTTGTACAACTGCCTCTACAACCAAGAAGCCTCCCGTGTACAATGATCACTTTGAGAATTACAACTCTTTTATCCTATAAGCCTTGATACTGAATGTGTATATGGACAAGGTCTAGTATAGGAAACAAGAACTTCAGAGAACTTCACAATGAAAATGTCTTTTAGTGAAGAACAGAAGTTTGGAAAAACAAGTTTTCAGGTTTTCAGATTTTTGGCTTTGGAAAACTGATAAAAACTCTTAGTAATTGGCCTTTGGTATAACTTCCCTATTTATAGCTGAAGACTAGGGTTAGTTAGGGAGTTATAGGAGCAATTCAAATGATAGGGACGTTTGAATTCGTTGCACAAAAGACCAGATAATGAAAACTGTCCAACAGTCAGAAACTGCCTATAGTCGACTTGCCCATGGAGTTAGTTGACTATACTAGGCAAAAATCCTTCTATTAGTCGACTTGGTTTATCTGTTAGTCGACTAGGTCAGTGGACGTTGGATAGACAGTTTTCTGGATAACTACTTCAAGTCGACTGCAACTAACCACTAGTCGACTTGACCAGGGATTAGTCGACTAGGGGACTTGGATTAGTCGACTAGAAAAGTCTATTAGTCGACTATATTGACTGTCGGTCGACTAATAATCAAACAGAGAGTTGGGTCAGATTCAGGTCACAGTATTAGTCGACTTGGGTTCTGGGTTAGTCGACTACATCAAGGATTAGTCGACTTATAATAGACATCAAGTCGACTAATGGACCAATGAAGTGTATGTTTGTGTCAAGGCTTTTACATGCTATTTCATATTTACAAATCACACTCTATCAACTCTCCTTGGCACATCTTGATCATGTAGAACTCTTGATTCTTCATTGTTTAGAGCTCCAAATGTCATGCATCGCAAACGTCTTCATCGAAACAGGTTCCAACATTCTCCCCCTTTTTGATATGACGCTTTGTGTGCACAAGTCCTCCCCCTGCAGAAGATAAGTTATATTTTCCTCCCCCTGCAGAAATTGGGTTATAACAAATAGAGAAATACTTTGTTCTCCCCCTGCAACAAATATATTAGTACATATATATATAATTGTTTTTTATCAATTTTTATATGGTACCTGCAAGATAAACGTTAGATGGTACCAAACATAAAAGAACATATTTAACCTTTAGGAGTCCAAATCCATTTAGAATTTGGTTTCCACCTGTTAGTATACACATAGTTGCAAGAATCACATATATCATGAATGTATGATGCAATATATGTATTTTTATCATGAAAATTTAAGTTCTTAGGAATCCATATAAACTTATTTTTCTTAGGCTTTCTTTTACAAAAGAACTATATGGATTACTATAACATGAAGATTTTGCAATAAATCCAATACCATGATTATCATGTGACAATTTCTGAAAAGATAATAAAGCATTCAAATTTTCTTTCCTTTATTAAACTTAGTCACATTTTGTAAAAGATCTTCATATTTATTTTGAAAACTAACATGTCTTTATCCAATATAGAAATCCTTTCATTCAAAGACTTAGTTTCCTTTTTCAGAAAAATGTTCTCTTTTATAAATTTCTCATTTTCAATTTTCAAAGATGATATGACTTTTCAAACTCATCTTGTTGTTGAGAATTTATAGATGAACATTGTAATGTATAACATGAATTTTCCTTTAAAAGTTTCTCATTTTCTTTTGACAAAACTTTATTTTTCAGTTTTTCATTTTTCAGATCAAGAAATAATTCATGGAATGCATCAGAGAGTTCAGAATATGATACCT